>CBVK0100872874.1:0-11566 GCA_900067695.1 Picea abies | reverse complement strand
AACCAAGAACTTAACACATAAACCAACTTGCATATTTTAACACATGAAGCATGGTCCTGTTAAGGTTTAATTTCATGAAGTAGGGGGTTCTTGCATAGCATAACAAGTCAACCTTCTATTTTTAGATCAGTAGGATATGATCCAAACCTCAAGGGTGTCTCTCCTCATCCATATCCCTCATTTTCTCATTGTATTTGTACTTCTCATGCCTATAAATTGAAGGAATTTCCATAAAGGGAAGGAAGAAATCGGTAATAGCATTGTTATTTTGATCTTATATTGTTCATTCAAAGGGTTGGATGAGGAGATCCTAAAGGATTTGTTTCATCTTCAAACTGAGATTGTAGTATCTTCTTTTGATTCTCAAATTAATATACTTGGCCTATTTCCTTCAAGTATGTGTACTTTCACATTTACTTGTCTATGGTCGTTCAATATTCATAGATATATTTGTTTAGTTAATTATATCGAGCGGAAGAAAGGTATTCTTGTTGCTCTTTGCAGGATCGAAGAGCTTAGGAATCAAGCTCAAGATTTCTAGCAAAAAGGGAAATCACCGGAATAAGGTATGTCACACTTATATTCTCCTCGTTTAACTAGCTGAATTAGATCTGAAAGGAATATAACAACCATTTGTACTTTTATGTCTTGGTAATAAGGTTCTGATAATCCAAGGGAGATTTCACTTGTCTGCAGGGGAAATACTCTATAACAAAAATTGGTGACCATACTAGGGAGCGACTTTGACTAGTCTTTCCTTGGATCATCTAAAGCCTTTCCTCATAATTAGATCTTGATTGATGCTTGATTCTGAATCAATTCCCTCTTTCTCCTACTTCATTGAAAGCTTCACAAAGCCATTGATTGGATCTCCTTGAGTTTTTATCTTTTTTTCAACTTTTTTCAACTTTCCCAGGACTGTCCCTCCTCTACAGTGGGCACCAAGATGCCACTGTCAAGATGGCACTCCCCTATAGATTTATAGGGAGTGCCACTCTGCCCTGTCTCCTTGAGGACATGAGCACCACCCTCTCATTTCAATGAGAATCTTTAGGTCTTCCCAATACTGCTCAATTTTGTTGATGATAAGTTTTTAACCCAAGAATCCTCTATCTCTTTTTGGCCTTGTTTGATGCAAATAATTGTTATTCATCTTTGTTTGAGCTTTCACATTATTCCTAGATTGCAATATTGGTTTAATTTATCTTTCATTGGTTTCATCCTTTCTTTGCAAGATCATCAATCATCTGCATGATTGGAAGAATATGCAAGGGTCTGTTGGACATTGATTTTATTATCAGTCTTATCTTGATTGAATGAATTGAAACTTGATTTATTTCCAAAACCTAGCTTTGATATCATTTCTTTCTGCTCACTTTTCAAATATTATTGAGTTTGTTTTTTCTTGATTTCTTGATTTTCTTGGACCTCTGTTTGAGTGAGTTTCATTCTCTTTCATTTCTTTTCTGAGTATCTTTATTTGAACATTATTTTGTTTCTTGTTCTATGTCATTCTAAGTTGTGAAATTTTTCATTATTAGTGAAAGAATGAAGCATTAGATGCACTTCATTGCTTCCATCTTTAAATCAAACAACTAAAAATTTACAGAACTATATATGCATTGGTCTTGGAAATTAAAAATATTTTCTTTTGATAATTTGGCGAATGTGTGAATTCTTGTTTGGAAACAAAATTGCATTAAGTCTTTGCATTATTTTAAGTGTCAGTTAGTAACGAAAATAAAATAATGTCTTCTCCTTCTCATAACTAGAAGTTTGTCGAAAAAGAAAATTTCATCTGAGTCTTTTTTCCTTCTTTTGAAGTCGAGTCTCAAAACATCATTAGTTTCACTATCATTCACCCTTGAGTAACGAACATCCACGAAACTAAGTTCTAATTAAAATTGATCTAGAAACATTTCATTTTTAGATATTTACACCAACAATATACTAGGAATAGATATTTGGAATAGAATGTGAGGTTAGCTTTCTAAAGCATTTAAGACAAATACAAAATCTTGTGATAGGGAGAGAAAATACAACTTTTGTATTAGCATAGTTGGGATCCCCCTCTCACACAGGGTTTAAACACAAGGTTCATCTTGAGAATCAGTTGTTTTCATTTGGTCTCGGAGGTTCATGAATCTCGAATCCATTCTGGGCCTTGAGGAGTTTATCGGTCCACTTGTCCTTAGTTCTCTTGAATAATTCCAGGCTTGATATCTTGCCCATACGTGCAAACTCGACTGTCGAATATACCATCCTAGAGGATGAATGTGAGTTGGTCACCTTAGTGGCCATAATATTTAGGGTCTATACACAAGGTGATGGTGAAGAGAAGTATTTGTTGTACCTAGGTCAGACGTTGGTCAAACTCACTCGAGCCCCTTGGAGGGTAACTAGCAGGTAACACCATGAGGGAACTTGCACCAAGGTGTAAGTATTTTAATAAGGTCGCCAACATAACTGATCCACCTGCTCAGTCCTATCCCCTTATCACTTTGTTCTTGCGATGTTGTATTTCATCACCAACTAGTACGTTCATTGGGAGAAGTTATTATTTTGCTTGCTGGTTTTCTAGATTTTTAGTGAGTGTTGTTTGATCACCCTAGTTGTTATTAATATTGGTACTGTGGCTAACAAAGGTATTCATTGATCACATATAATGCAAAGGTTTCCTCTAGAAGGTTATGAACCCTTACCTCCTAATTCACTTGAAGACACTTTCCATGAAGAAGTTGAAAATTATTAGGACACTAGAAGTGCTTCTACTCCTTTGATTGAACATCCTGAGTGAGTAATCATAATATTTCAGGAAGTTCATGTCCTTCCTGTAAACCCAACATTTACCAAATCTCTTTTCCACTTCTTCTCCGAGTAGACTCTTCATGAAATATTGTAGCTGAAGATTATCCTAGATTATCGTCAAGGCCATTTCGACAACTTGACATGGAAGTAGAACAACCCAATCCAAATGAATATTATACAACCCCTTTCTGCTCTACTGAAATGGTATATCTACATCAAACTCTTATTCATCCTATATGGAGAACTCCATCGAGTCATGATCTTTATGAAAAACTCAATTTGAATCAACCACTCTTTATCCCTCCACATACATTTGTCCCCAGCGGTGTAGATGCATGACCATTGATTTAGTACTTTGACCACCCTACCAGAAATACATTCAATACCACTACCACTTCAGGGAAAATAACGAGTGACACATGACTTGTACTTTCTAGTCATTTACAAAGTACCATGACAGTTACACCAACAATACCTCTTCAAGAAAAAACTTCTTTCACACCACAAAATCTTGTTGGGACACCTTCCCATCATAGAATTCAAAACCCTATCATTCAAAAAATACCTAATGGGGGGTGTTATATCATTATTAACTACCTAACCATTGAGGCATCATCTCCCATAGGTCACCTACCCAATTCATTCATTTTTCATCATCTTCCCACTGAGTTTCTATCCTAATATCCCTTTGGTTTCCCTTGTCATTCCTCAAGAATGCAACCAAAGGTTTTGTTCTCCCTTTCTGGACTTCCAAGTCACAACCAGATCACTCTTTTTGTGTACTTAGGTCACGACCGAGCCTAGAATATCCTTTTTTTGGACTTGGATGCAATGGATGAGACCTCACTCTGATTTCTCAGGGTTTAGTATCGAGAAGGCTTCTAGTATAATTCTGAAGATATTATCTTATTAACCATATGGCCTTATCTATAAATCCCTATAAGAACCAATCCATTTGCATGGGAAAGGGGGGAGAAAGAACTAGAAAAGTTACTCTAGCATTTTGGTGGAAAGGCATAGGAAAGGAGCTTGGAAGAAAGATATCTCTTCAATTTACACTTGTAAGTTGTAATATTGCTTACTTGATTAATAGAAGATATGTTGGATGTTTCCCTCTAAAGGATTGTTCATGTAAGTTTGTGTGTTCATTGGTAGAGAATTGATATATTTGTAGATTATGACATATTATCAAGTTTAGAAGCATCCTTTGCTCGTATCTATGTTTATTTATTAGGTATAGGAAGAACCTAAGGGATCTCATCTCCTTCAGGGAATAAAATCCCTACAACATCTTGATTATACTACGGTTGTGGGTTATTATACTGCTATGGTGCTGCACACTGTTGTGTAGGATTATATTGTTGTTTCCCTTGAAATTGTTGTGCATTATACTATGGTTTTTTTGCAAAATGTTGCGCGAGATGGTACTGTGGCTACTGCACAGTGTTATACTATGGTTTTTGTGCAACTTTTCCTGCTACATGTTCAGCCTGCACCTATATGTATCTGTAATCCTTTTTTTCATCATTTCCAAGGTTCTACAGTCCTTGTCTTCATGTTCAACTGACTTACAAAAGATACAAAATGTACTCTTCAATACTATATGGTATTTATGCATCAAGGGGCAATGATAGGGATCATGCCCATGTGTTTTTAAAATCTCACACCATGGTCCTCCTGAAGCTAAAGGGTTTGGCATACCATCTCCAATATACTATGAAAATAATGGACACTCGTTCTTGTGATGACCTTCTATCCTGCTCATTGTACAATAGGAATCTTCTCTTTTCTCCTTTCCTTTGTTCTGATTTAACTGGAATGTTAAGTTCTTTAGATCTTGCATCATCTCTTCCGCAACTGGATCTGTATGTTTGTATTGGTTTTCCTCTAGTTGTTAGGCTGTTAACAGAGCCTCACCCTGACTTTGGAATTTTTGTTGTATCAAAGGATAATTCAAGTGTGAGAAAAAGAATTAACAAACAAATTCTTATGTTGTGTATTGGTAATAGTGTACTTTAACTTACCTTTTATCCTCTTGAATTTTTGGTCCAATTCCCAGATTGATTGTCTTTGTTTCTGTGGATCTTTATCATTTCATTCATAAACTAGACACTAGTCTTTTGAACTTGGTTTCTGAAATTCATTTATTAACTTTCTATTCACATGTGCTACAATTGTAGGTGTTGCTGTTAGGTTATTTTTTGAGAGACCCATGCACCAATCTAATGCGCAATCTCTAAAAGTGATTTCCAACTGTGTGACCTTTGTATCCTCATCTGTAATTTGTTTTGTTTCCCATATCTTCTCACAGATTAACAAATGTTTTTATTGTTCATTTGACCCGTCCCCTTAGAACTTTGGTAACCTGATGGTTGGATATTATACTTCCATTGTGAAATTTGTTGAACTACCACCTCCGCGTGGTGTAGAGACTTGACTTCTATTGGACCCACATCCTGAAAAAATTCTTCTACCACTAATAAGTTGTTGGTTAACTTCTTTTTCTTCTTCATTTGTGTTAGTCACACATGGGGTTGTGGGTTACACACTATTTCGGATCTAAAATGGAGATCCTTCTTCTGCATCTGACCCATGACCTATGGTTTTCCTCTCATATGTGGCGCACAAGATATCCTCAATATTCCCCATGGTGTGGAGATCCTCATCGATGTCCAGGCCCTCTCACTCCACTACAACACTCTTCTTATTATTCATCCTATATTGGTAGGGTCATTTGTTGCACGTCACACCTTCACTCATTATCATTTCCCTGGTCTGTTCATCATCCATCATTATGGGATCCATTGCCTCCTTCTTCTAGATACTCTCTAGAGCATTCTCCATTTCTCAAATCTTCCTTAGTGTTTTTCCCAACTCCCCCATGTGTTCAGAGTGATATAACTATCTGATTCCATGGTCCTCGCACCTTTAACATGTAATAATATCTTGATCGACGTGTAAAGAGACCTAATATACCTCCCTCTGGGTCCCCTCAAGAAATCCTTCTCTGCAATGGTATATTAATTTGTTTTATATACTACAAACTCAGTGATAAACCCCACAATAATACTGTCTAACCAAAAATCCACTGGGCACGTGAATTTATTGTTAATTCTTTCCTACCACGTGATATTTTAAGCACTGCACACTACTGGCCTAATCCAGTTAGTCGGATGGGTATCCTTCAACCTTAACAACCACTCCTTTAATAAATATAGAAAGAAACAAAAATATGCTTCAGGAAAATCAGTAAACACATACCTCTATAGCTATTGGCATGATGTATACCTGGAACCCTTATTGTCTTTTTGTGTGAAATCCAAATTCTTTGTCTCTAACCATATTTCAATTTATTTCTTCATAGGATTCCATCGCCTAAACATCCATTTCTACCACTGCATATTCTTCACCAAACCCCTTCCTAACTCTCCTTCTGAGTTCTAGCTGGCAACATAACCATTTATTGGACTTATGGGATGACCCAAGTTCTACCTTAGTTCTCCAACAAAACCCTTATCACCATCGGCCCTTCTCGTAAACTAGAAGGCTACACCGCGCACATAGTGCATAGAACAGTCTCACTCAAGATGGTTTATGAGTGACTGCATGACGCATATGTCTAAAGTCATGGAAGGGATTGGGGGATGTTATTTCTTACTTCTTATTTCTACTTAATCATGCATTCTATTATAATATTCATATGATCCATTGATTCATTCACAACATTTATTTTTCATATCTATTCTAGTGTGCATTGTAATTAAATACATCCATTCATCTATATAACCATTCAATTATAATTTGAGAAGGAATAAAAAATTTAGATACATTGCACACAAGGTTTTACTGTGGTTCACCCCCCTAGGGCTATGTCCACAAATATCTTTTGCTTCTTTTTTTATTCATCAAAAGGCATTGCGCACATTAAATCATATTAAAGAGTAGTGATCTTGATTATGATCACACCAAGCTCCATAGCTTGCTACATGACCCTTGGAAACTTTGACCTCATCCGATCTCTACAACTCTCAAAACAGACTTTGACTCACAAAGACTCCAAAATAGGTTGTCCAAAAAATATGACAAGATACTTTTAAGGATCGATATATAGATATATCTCCACTTACTTTCTATATTTTCTATTTATATTACAAAATTGGGTTAAACCCTTACAATATGATTCCCAAAACCCTAACCCTAAATGGCTAGGTTTTTCCACGTCTGCGTTGGATTTCCGCAAATCCTGTCACACACGCTACTTTTCCTCAAAATGTGGCACATTCTAGTTCTTGGTCCGCTCTACCTCGTTTGTTGTGTTGTTATCCCATAAATTCCTTCTCCAATAAGAATGAAGGGACTATCGTGTTCTATTCTTCATGGACTTAACATTATTAGTCCCAAAGTTTTATTTTTAGTTAGTCTTTTTTTCTTAGACACAATACAATTTATATAAAAAAATCATTATAGACTAAGTTTTTAGTTTGCTGCCTCATTTTGTGAGTGTCAATGCATTAATGGTCTTGCTCTGTAAGTTTCAGTTCCTTCAAGTGGTTCCTTGACAACTCTGTGGCATCTCGACAACTCTATGACGTCTACACCATCTTGACAACTTTGCAGCAACCATATCCACCATATTGACAAAACAAGAAAGTTTTCATTTTTTGTTAGTCTTTTCTTTGAGACACAATACAATTTTATAAAAAATAAAATACAATTTTATAAAAAATATTTCATTATAGCATACATTTTTTGTTTGTTTTCTTTTGTTGTGATTGTCAATGCATTAACATGCATTATTCCTCCTACTTTGTAATTGCAAGTTACTTTAAGTAGTTCATTGAAAAATATGCAGTGATCTAGGTAGATATTGGTGGCCACCCACCTCTTCCAACTGGCTCACATACAATTTTCATCTTGGCATTTTTTTTCTAGCTTTCAACTGGCTCACATACAATTTTCATCTTGGCATTTTTTTTCTAGCTTTTCATGTCCTAAACTTTTGGGGTTGTTTTGAGGCCATAAACAATGTTTTTTGGGCTCGACATAATCACATTGTACATGGAGTTAGAGTGTGATAGAAAAATGTAAATTCCTTAGATATACATTTCCAACATGATATCATGTGCCTAAAACGAAGATCATATGCAAAAGTTATGGCCCAGAGAAGTTGATGTACCAACTTACTCCATTGGGGCCCGCATGAATTTTGGCGCTTCATCTCCTAGGGTTAGGTTTTTGGATGTATAGGGTTTTCTAAATAATTCTTGATGCTAAAAATGCCTAGATGCCTCATTTTAATGTGATCAGGTGAATGTGCACAGTTGTTGGCACAGGGGAAGACCCAGGGTTCAATGCTCAAAAGCGCACCAACAAAACCCTAACTATCGACCCTTTTGGCAACACCTGTGAAGCAGATGAAGTCTCACATGAGGTAGAGGTAGGGGTGGTTGCAAGACTCATATTTCTGCAACCTTAGCTGGGACATAGATCTGTGATTGCAACACCTTTACAGAGCACTTAGCAGTTAGAGTTCATCAATATTTAGCTAGTATCTACTCCACAGTAAAAATCCTAATCAGAGAGCATTGTAGTATTCACACAGATCCGATATATTCAATCACTAATAACATCAATATAGATTAGATCTAGAATTAATTCAAATTATTCAACACTAAGCTATCATATTAGATTCTTCTAAGCATATAACAGTGCACTAAGCATTTAATCACATAAACAAGAGAACAACCATAAAGCACAAAGTAACCACAACACATGATATATGTGGTTCACACCCACCCTAGGGATACATCCACCAACTCTTCTTATTTATTTATTTATGTCAATCTTATACATAAACAGATCCATGATATCTTACTCCACAAAGGAGAGGAGATCTACACACACTCCGGTAGATCCTCCTTACCTGAGTTACAACACAAAGCCTCTTCATAGTCTCTTACAATCACTTGCACTTAGCCTTGCAAATATCACACAATATGCACAAAGCATTTACAATCATCACTTGCACTTAGCATAGTACCAAAAACCTCCTCTCTTACCATCTCTTACATCATCTAAACTTATATTTATACATTAAAAAGAGGGCCTAAACATGGGTAAACCCATGGGCCGACATCCCCATACCCATTACATAAGCCCAAAACCGAGAAAGCCCTAAAAAGTGGTTGAGATCCCACAATTTCCGCTTCGACTTGCGCTTTGCCTTCGACAGCTTGTTGAAGTCCCAAAAATAGGTCAACCATGACCAAGGATCCTCAAAACTTGGTCAAGGGCCAATAGGCCCCAAACACTCACCTGTGAATCGTCTCGAGTCACTCTGGTCTGGGTAGGTTTGGTTCAAAAGCCTCGAGATTGGATTGAGCTGATTCGACCTATTGCTACGCCATGACCTCCTGCTTGGAGAACTCTTGGATAACTACTTCATTGACAGGTCCCTCTAAGCATTGTTCAACTGCAGTGATGAATTTATCCAGTTCTTCTCCTCGGCCTTCAATCTCTGTGAATAGTTGGCAAGCCTCATCCTGTGTTGGTTGGATCCTCTGAGTCACTTCCATAACTTTTCTCTGAATGGTGTGGACTTTTTGTTGAGCAATGTGTTGTTCTTGGGATCGCTTCATCCTCTCAACAGCTGACAAGGGATTCAACTACGCCTGTACTATTTCTTCTTGCTGCTTTGCCTCCTGGAGCTGTGACTCCAGTGCCTTCAGTTCAAGATCCTCATTGAGTTTCTCATAAGTCTGGGCACTGTGATCACTTAGTTGTTTACATTCCATGGCGAGTCTGGGCACTGTGATCACTTAGTTGTTTACATTCCATGGCGAGGGCCTTGTTTCTCTCAACTCTGCTTCAATCTGTTTCTTCTCTTTCATCTCGCACATCCTACGGAGTGATGGGAACTATTCGTATCTCTAAGTCTTCTATTCTTTTTTGAAGTTGTTGGATAGATTCCGCGAGCTGTGCTACTTGATGCTCCACGTTGTCTTCTGCCTTTGGCTCTAAGCCCGTCACAGAGAGAAGTTCTCTTTCGACTACTTCTTTGACTCTAAGATACTCTGCGAGAAAATTCTCTTTTTCTTTCTTGACCTGTGCCCTCTCTTCTTCAAACTTGGCTTGAAGGTCATCCTTCTCCTTTTGTGCAACCCGATGTTGCTCTAACATTTCTTCTTGGGCTTGTTTCAAGGCTGCTGTGGCCTTTTCTTTCTCATATTATGGTCGACGAAGGTGAGCTTCGGTCACATCAGCTAGGCTACGGAGTTGGGGAGGCTCACCTCCCAACTCTGGTTCTTCTGATGGTGGGGGCATAATGGATACTATGCGGCTGGACTGAAGGGCCTGTTGTACCCCTCTGAGTTCAATCTCTATCTTGTCATACATCTCCTCTAGCTTGACTTCATGTTTCTGCAATATGTCCTATGAGGCATCTGCTACAACTTCCATGATGAAGTCAAAGTCATCTACAGTGAGTACAGTATACATCTTAGTCAAGGTGGCTTTGAATTTCTTTCAGGAAGTGGGTTTCGTGGGGGAAACCTTCCTTTTCTTCAAGGGATCAACCTCATCAATAGGATCCCTAGGCAGTGTTACTTTTCCCTTCTTATGCTAATCTTATTTTCCATTTGTATCTTTTTTCTATACTTCATCATCACCCCCTCGGCCAGGTGATACTGAAGTAGTTTCTTCCGATGCGCTGCTCAAGTTTTGGAACTCTTTTGTATTCTTCCTTTTGTTGGGTCCACGAGTATCCTTTTCTTCATGAGTGGTCTCAGGGCTATCAATTAGTTCAGGGTCTAACATTTCTGCGAGGTCGGCGGGGATGAGGAGCTTTGCAGACCAATCCTTGGTTTTCTCCTTGAGGTCCTCCTTTGTGAGCTTGTAGTATGACTGAAGCTCTTCTTTATTCTCACCTGTGCGTGTGGTGATATAAATGAAGTGTCGATCTACATGGAAATTCATGAGGGGATGAAACCGATGTAGGGTGTTTGGCATCATGCGAGGGACAACTTCGATAGCCCTATTTAGTTGGAGATAGTATGCATGAAAGACCACATTCAACTACCATTGTTTTCCCATATCGCTTGAGTACTAGAGCATGGAGAACTTCGTATCAAGCAACTCGAATGACTCAATGTCCAGGAAGGTCGCACCTTCCAACATCTCCCAAGAGGTAAATGCGATGAGGATCAGGAGCCAGCTAAAGTGGAACTTATAGCCCTGATCCTGAGCTTCGCGAGAGTCTAATTCCAACTGGTTGAACAAGTACTTTGGAAATTTCATCTGGAGTCCTTCTACACATTTCCCATCGAGGTCAACAATGAATCATGTGACTTTTGTAGGTCTTTTCTTTCTCATGAGCTTTCCTATGATCAGCTGGCAGGCCAGGCGCACTACACCATTCTGGATGGAAGCTACCTTGTAGCCTCACGTTCCCTTTTCTACATCTCAATATGTGTCTTTGATATTCTGTGGCAATGTGTGATCTATATCCTTCCTTGGGTAGAAGTCCTACGAGTCGGGTCCTGATCTGGATTATTTTCGGCATGAAATGAGAGCGGAGATATAACACAGACCAAATTGTTTTCGGCATGAAATGAGAGCAGAGATATAACACAGAAATAATCAGAGATATTGCAAGAGAGACAACAATATAATAGATATATAGCGGAAATAAAACAAGAGTCACATATATATAGTAATACACGATTTCTATTAACGAAATAAATGTACAGAGACTGTAAAA
>CBVK0100872872.1:0-16372 GCA_900067695.1 Picea abies | reverse complement strand
TCCACATATCATGAAAAATTCAAAAAATGGATATCAAGACAAAATTTTGTGGAAAAATTACAAAATACATTTTTCCTGTCAAAATATTTTTTTATGTTCTTTAAAAAATAAAAGACTATCAAAAGATAAAAAGTTCACTAAAGAAGAATTGTAGAGCTCTTCAATATGTTTCCAATGATCCAAAGAATTAAAAAAATAGATGTCTGGGTAAACAATTATGGCACATTTAGATGTATTGTAATGGAACATTACTAACATGATGGACTCCTTCTAATTACTTGGTTTTTCCTCCTTATCTTTGTATGAAACCCTATAAATCTTATAGTGTGCACACAAATTCAAACCTTAAAGAGTCTCATATAAGAAACGAATCATTGTAAGTCCACCATCCAAAGAGTCCTCAGATGTTAAATATTCCTCATAATTATGAGAGTACAAATGGTGGTCATGTCACCAAGAGTGAAAAATCTCTAAGAGTACAAAAATTATCTAGGCCTCTTTCCCATTTGAATGGTAAACTTATCCTTTTCAAAGATGTTGGTCTCAATGCAAATTCTTCCAAGCAACCTGATTTCACTATATAAAAATTCATTAAAAAATGGTCAACATATGGTGCCTAGCCTGCAATTAGTCTATTTCTCTCTATAAGAGAGGTCACATTAATACCTTTGTATAGACATCATTATAAATGAAATGACCATGGCTTATTGGTATCATACAAATAATTTATGTCTCACTATAGTATGTTCTTGAATTCCTCAGGAAATTAAATGATCGTGTATGTGTGGATGATGATCCACACATACATGGGAACATTGTAGGATTCATTATAAGCTTAAGGAAGTCACACAAACATGCAAATCGTATATTTTTCGAGAAAATTAATGAGAGGGAAAGTTTCATGTATAGGATGGTTACATGTTTGTGTTTGCAATTCAAAAATTGTTAGTTGGAAGGGGGTTGTTAGTGGACTATAATTTTAACTCCTTCTAAAATGCTTGTTTTTTATGTCATCGTGTCTAGTATTCTTTTGGATATTTGTTTAAATTAGTTATTGCATTGAATTTATTTTTATGTGTTGATGTGGGTTTTATAAGTACACTGTATGTTTATTCATATGGTATCACATGTTACAATAATATCCATAATGTGTATTTTTAATATGATAGAAGTGACGATGGACATGTTATTACACATTTTTTTTCCATCTTGAAGAGATAGAAGGGAATATAGGAAAATGGTTTCCTATAAATAGTACAATGATCTAAATCCATAGAAAGAAAATACTTGGCCTCTTATGGTAATATGGGTGGTCCTAGATGTTTTTCACACAAGGAATGGGTCTTGGGGACTTAACCATTATAGGAGTGGGAGTTGTGGGGAATTAGATTCTAAATACTATTTTATATCTCATGGGACTTTAACAAAAACATAGGCCCTATAAAGGGGATATTTTACCTCCAAATGGGATATAATCACCATTAGGAGGCTTAATACTTCAGGGATGGATATTTAGTTCATGATTGTGACTGAGGAAAGATTAAAAGGTCCTTAGGAAATAATGGGATATATAGGTCTCATGGACCATGAAAATGACCACAAACCATAACATATTACCTCTAGAGGTGATATTTATCCTTTGAGTGGAATATGGATTCCATGATGATGTATTACACAATAGGGATGGATCTCAAAGTCTTGACCATGGTTGGGGGAATAAAATAAGTCCTTCAGGATATAGAAAAAGCTTCTATGAATAAAGGTCCATGAATAAATCAATAAACCACAGAGCATGTCATCTATAAGGGATCATTATCCTTCGAGTGGAATATGGGTGCTACCATTAGAATTTTTTGTGGACCAAATATGGATATTAGGGACTTAACTATGGTTGGGGGGGAATCGAGGGAACTAGGCCATAAATTAATATTATTTGACTATTAGGCCATTATCAATGACTTGAACCATAAACAAATCCCTTTAAATAGACTATTAGGCCTATATATGGGATATGGGTAGCATTATAATATTTTTCACAATATGAATGGATCTAAGGGAATTAACACCTAAATATGTATTATAATAATTATGGGATGTGAATAAATCCTAAAACCACCACATAGACCCTTTGGATGGGACCTTTGGCCTTTGAGTGGAATACAAGTACCATTAGTATATTTTCACACAAGGAATAGGTCTAAGGGTCTCGACGATGTTCAAGAATGGAAACCAAGGGACTTTCGACTTAAATGAATCCTATAGGTCTCTAGTCCAGGAATAAGGCCTCGAACCACCATAAAGGTTGTTTAAATTGGATATTTGGCCTCATAGTGGGACATAAGCATCATGAAAACATTTTTCCCACCTCTCAATCCTTTTAACTATGGTCAAAGAATGGAAACAACAGAATTGGGCCATAAATTAATATTTCATGGATCATAAGTCATTAAAGAGGTATTGTACCACCATAAAGATCATACAGATGATATATTTTGCCTTTGAGTGACATATGGTCTCCACTAGGAGGTTTTACAAGGGATGGGTTTCAAGAAATTGACTATGATTATGGGAGAAAATAAACAATCTTAGGCCCTAAATGAATAATTTAAGGCTCATCATCCATGA
Organism: Picea abies; assembly: GCA_900067695.1. NCBI lineage: Eukaryota > Viridiplantae > Streptophyta > Pinopsida > Pinales > Pinaceae > Picea > Picea abies. The sequence continues at coordinate 13,747 of CBVK0100872872.1, read as the reverse complement.
ACAAGTCCTTGATACACCACATATGCCTTCTAAAGGGGATGTTAGGGACCTAACATACCTAACCTCTCACATAGGTAGAATAATATACTTTCTATGTAACAAAGGATGACATTGGCAAATAAGGTCTATGTAATAATGTGAACACATCTAATGTAAGAAGACTTAATATAAGTTTCCACTTCTAGAAATATCTTCCTCTAGAATTTTCTCTAGAATATATAAATAGTATAAATAGGAGTAGACAGAATGGGAAAGTTGTCTTGATTTGTATTTTGTAATTGATCTCTACTCTGTTGGAGGTTTCCCCCTTGAATATGCAAGTGAACTTGGATTTCTATAAATAAAGGTATCATTTATGGTGTTCTTTTTCTCTATATTTTTCTATCTGTTAATATTTTTCATAACTAATTGTGTTTCTACTTTTCATAATACATATGGTACCTTACAAGTGGTATCAGATCACTTTCCTCTACAAAAACTTTAGAATTTTTCTTCTAGGTTAGAGATGTGTAATGTTGACATCTTTAAAGCATAAATATCTATTCTTCGACGGGTAAAACTATGGTTGGGGAGGACTACATGCAGGAAATACATACGGTTTTGTGGGTTACCTGAAACACATTGTTTCACCTAGTTGGAAACCTTTGTAACCCTTGTTGGTACCCCTTCACTTAGTACAACATTAGACAACACCTATACATGGCCATTCACTCCCACACACCGTTGGGTATATAGGGAGTCCCATAATTCTCCTCAAACTATCCCTAAATCATCATATTAACCGCCTAACTTCTATGTTGGCAACAAGAATAACACTCGAGAATACTACTCTCACATACCTAGGTAATCAGGTAGTATGACTAAGGGTACGATCGAGCCTCTTTAGTTGCTTCCCTAAGATATTGGGTTGATTACTACTTTTGTACCTCGCTAGTATATCAGTGAGCTATAGCACAAGGTAAAAAATTGTCCATTGGAACCCTCAAAACCCTAAAAAATATCACCCTTGATTTTGACACAAAACATAAATACAAGGGAATGTTTACAGTGAAACCCTCCCTCCTGCATCCAGGTTGCAGAATTCCTACACAATTTTCCCCATCAACAATTTGGTAATTCGATCATTGTAGTATTATTATGGCCAAAGTATAAATCCATAGGTGTAAAAAAAGTTATAGTGTTCCCACTGAGACTCTTATTTGTGACCTATTCTACTACATTCCCCTCTTCACATTGAAGATCGTAGTACCCATAACTTATAAGGAGTATTGTCTCGTAGACCCACCCACCCTCCTTGACACCCTTTTTTGTTTCTTTGCACACGTGCACACACTTTAACTACTGAAAACACACACAAAAAAAAAATAAAAAAAAAAATTCACCGTTTGACTGAGTAGATGTCCTTAGCTAGGAGGGGTGCTACACCGTTGGGTATATAGGGAGTCCCATAATTCTCCTCAAACTATCCCTAAATCATCATATTAACAGCCTAACTTCTATAGTGGCAACAAAAATAACACTCGAGAATACTACTCTCGCATACCTAGGTAATCATGTAGTATGACTAAGGGTACGATCGAGCCTCTTTAGTTGCTTCCCTAAGATATTGGGTTGATTACTACTTTTGTACCTCGCTAATATATCAGTGAGCTATAGCACAAGGTAAAAAATTGTCCATTGGAACCCTCAGAACCCTCAAAAATATCACCCTTGATGTTGACACAAAACATAAATACAAGGGAATGTTTACAGTGAAACCCTCCCTCCTGCATCCAGGTTGCATAATTCCTACAAAATTTTCCCCATCAACAATTTGGTAATTCGATCATTGTAGTATTATTATGGCCAAAGTATAAATCCATAGGTGTAAAAAAAGTTATAGTGTTCCCACTGAGACTCTTATTTGTGACCTATTCCACTACATTCCCCTCTTCACATTGATGATCGTGGTACCCATAACTTATAAGGAGTATTGTCTCGTAGACCCACCCACCTTCCCTGACACCCTTTTTTGGGACATTTTCCATTGGTTTCCTCTCTTTGCGTTGATCATTATGGTACCCCTCACCCATAACCCTTTTCTGTATAGACCCAACTACCTAGTTTTTTGTTGTTTAATTCCCAAATGGCCCTCACTTGTAACCAATAAATATCTTCCTTGCAAACCGACAACAAAGAAAACATGAATTCCAAAATTGATTCTATAAATACCAAGTTGATTCCATCACTACCCAATTTGACTCCCTATCAAACATCATCAAAAAATAAATGAGCCAGTCCAAGGGCCCTACCTCATCTTACCAATTTTCACACCTAGAAGGTGTTGATTCCTCCCAAACCACAACCTTTCATTCCAGCCCCCTTCATCGTGACCTTCATCTCCCCAAAGTTGAATAAATTTGATGGCTCAAACCCCACATGCTAGGTTACTCACATGGAACATTGTTTCTCCTTTCATGTTATTACTGATGATTTGGCCAAACTTCATATCAATGTCCTCTATTTAGATCCTTAACACTGGAAATGGTGTAAATGGTATAGTAGTTAACACCTAGGGTATATTTATTGGACCCAGTTTGTTGTCAACCTTTATGAACGATTTGACACAAACACCCATCAGACCAAGCTAAAATAGTCTAGTATAATGGAAGAATATACCATCACTTTTAAGAACTTGGATTTCATAACAAACAGCAGTTATGAAAACTTCTTTCGTGAATGCATCATTAGTGACCTTAAGGACAACATTTGAGCCAATTTCCTAATGGATAACCCCCAGACTTGGATTGAATCCACTCATCAAGCCAACGAAACAAAACAGGTAGTTTCTTCCCAAAATAGAAAACCCTTATTTCTTCGTCACCTCTCAAGGTCCACAAATTAACTAGAGTAGAAATGGTCGAATGCCAATGTAAGGGTCTTTGCTATAAATTTGATGAAAAATATTCTTTGGGGAACAAGTGTAATGAGAAAAATACTTTTATGGTCATTTCTTAGGATGTTGTTGAGGAATATGTCAATAATTCTCGTTCTAAATATCTACCCTAAGAAGATGAGCATGCTCATCCCTATCACCTCCCAAAACTTGAACCACTTATCTCCCTGAATTCCCTAACTGGTCTCTCTTTTCTCTTCAAACACTTAAATTAATTGTATATATCAAGCATAGAAAATCAATCATCCTCATAGACAGTGGCAACACCCATAATTTTATTCATAGTCGCATTGCACAAGAGACTATGTGCTATATCTATGCAGTCAACGATTTTCAAATCAAGATTGCTAACAATGGTTCCATGAAACATGGAGGGAATTTTGAGAATGTGTGCCTATAAATTGGTCATTACCACTTGAAATATCACATGTTTTTTTATCGACATTGGAGGTTACAACATTGTCCTCAGTGCTTAATGGCTGTGCATACTCAACCTCGTCTCCATGGATTTCAAGGAATTAACCATGTGCTTCTAAGAAAATGGATAAAAATATCAGTTCCAATGCATTATGATAGGCTCCCCTTAGATCATTAGTTACCACTAAATGGATAAACTACTAAAAAAAGGTCACTCTCGAATTATTGCACAACTCCATACCATTCAATAAATAGAGACCTCCTTTCCCACTGTTCATCCTGACATATAATATCTTCTCTCCAAACACCAATATGTATTTGGAAACCCAAAATGTGTTCCCCTTTCCCTTGGAACACATGCTCATTTAATACCCCTTAGCCCTGAAATCCTTCCCCCCAATGTTAACCCTTATCATCATCCCTTTTCCCAAAATAATGAAATTGAAAAAATTTGTTCAGACATTGCTAGCGGTTGGTGTTACCCATCCTAGTATTAGCCCTTATTATACCCTTGTTGTCATGGTACTCGAGAAAGAAGGTACATGGTGCAAGTGCCCTGATTTTCGAGCCAACAACAAAATACCATCAAGGATAAAATATTCATTCCTATCATTGATGACCTTTTGGATGAGTTAAGTGGTGCTCATTTCTTTACCAAAATTTATTTTCAATCTATTACCACTAGATATGTATGAAAGAGGATGATATTCCCAAAAATCTCTTTTGAAATCATCAGGGACATTATGATTTCTTGGTCATGCCTTCGACCTATGTAATGCACCGTCCACCTTTCAAAGTCTCATGAATCATGAGTTTTGCCCCTACCTCCATTTTTTTGTCTTAGTTTTATTTCATGATATACTCATATATAGTACAACTTGGCAATCCCATCTATCGAATGTGGATCATGTCTTACACTTACTGTCTCAACACAAACTCTTCCCCAAATAGTCTAAATGTGCTTTTGTAGATCCTAAAGGATGGATCCTAAGAAAAAATAAGCTATGAAGGATTGGCCATGTCCTAAAACTATTAAAACTTTGTGAGGTTTCCTAGGTTTCACGAGATATTATTGTACGTTTGTTCAGAATAATATAAAAAATGCATCTCCTGTCAATGCTCTCCATAAAAATAATGTTTTCAGTTGGAATCTAGTAGCATATAAATCCTTCTAAGCCTTAAAAGAATATATGTGCATGGAATCTATTCTCACATTGGCTAAATTCAACAATATTTGTTTACTGGAATGTGACGCTTCAGGGAAAGGAACTGTGGCAGTCCTCATGCAAGGTGATAGACCTTTGGATTTCACTAGTAAACAACTCTCAGAGCAACATTTGGGAAAATCCACTTATGAAAAGGAAATGTTGGCTATTCTACATGCAATGGATATTTAGCGTCCTTATTGGTTGGGTAAATGCTTCCAAATTAAAGATTATCATAATAGCCTCAAGTAATTTTTGGAAGAAATAATTTCATCTCTAGATCAATAGAAATGGGTGAACTAGATGTTTGGTTTTGATTATGAGATCATTTACAAGAAGGGAATTTTTTTTTTTCTTATGCTCTTTCAAGGAAATATGAAGAAGAAGGATCCCTCTTTTCCCTCTCTTTCATTGTAGCAGATTGGTTACAAGCACTTCGTTGAGAGTGGTTCTGTGATAAGAAACTTTCTCACCTGGTCCAACAATTGCAACAAGATCTTTGGGCCTCTCTAGGATACTCTTAGAATAATGAGGATATTCGCTATAAAGGTATCATATATTTAAGAAAAAAAACTCCCCTTGAATCCATTGTGCTCTTTGAACTTCATGCTTCACCAACAACTAAGAATTCATGATTTCACAATAGCTATGAATATGTCGAAATTTATTTATGGGAAGGCATGAAATGGTACATTTGCACCTTTGTGGTCAAATGTGATACTTGTCAATGCAATAAGGGAGAAGTAGTAAAAGATCCAAGAACACTCCAACCAATCCCTATTACACCTACTGTATGGATGGATATTTTTATGGAATTCATTGTTGTATTACCCAAATCATGAAATAAGTCAGTCATCATGTTTTTTGTCAATCGCTTTTCCAAATATGATCATTTCTATGCCCTCCAATAAGCTTTCATGAAATCCAAAATGGCTCAAATTTCCATGGATAATATATTCAAAATCCATGGCATGCCTCACTCTATTGTCTTCGACCATGATCCAAATTTCACTAGCAACTTTTGGAAATAATTGTTCAAGCTATAGGGAACCCAATTGTATCTCAACAAAACCTATCATCTCTAGATTGATGGACAAATCGAAGTTGTCAACAAGCGATTGGAAACATATTTGAGGTGTTTTTCATCCCACATACAATCTCAAATGGCTTAGTCATTACCCCTAGCTGAATGGTGGTACAATAAATCTTACCATGTTTCCACTCACATGACTCCCTTTGAAGTAGTCTATGGTCAAAAGCCACCTTTTATTCTCTCCTACCTTCCAGGTGCATCCAAGGTTCACGATGTCAAAAACACACTTATAGTCTGAGCTTCCATTCTCTATACCCTCAAAGAAAATTTGGTCATGGATAAGAATCGCATGAAGCAACAAGCAAATCATGGTCATTTAGAAAGTCAATTTGTTTAAGGATACTAGGTGCTTCTTCATCTGCAACCTTATAAGAAAACCTCACTAAAATATGAACATTGTTAGAAACTCGCCCCCAAGTTTTATGGCCCTTATACTTTTCTCAATAATGTGGTGTATATTTCCTAGAAGTTATCTTTCCCTAGTCACTTTAAGCTCCATCATGTTTTTAATGTTTATTTCTTAAAGAAAGTGATTGGAACTAAGTTCTAGAATCAAACTAGTCCCCCTAAATTAGATGAAGAAGGATTCATTTGGTTGCAAATTCAAGAAATATATTGGACCGTTGTGAGAATCGTCTCTGTTAGTGCACCATCAAGGAAGTTTTAGTTTAGTGGAAGGATACACCATCAGAAGATTGTTGAAATACCTTACTCTGGCACCTAGGTATCTTGTTATCTAGTGATTTCCTTGTTGTAAATCAAACTAACAACTCTCAAAATAGCATACATTGATGGAATATTCAACTCAAATAAATATAGCAAAATAGATACTGGAAACCAAAATCTCATACACAATACACAAAAATATTCTTCCCATTAACTAAGCTTATCATTCAAATAATTTCGAATATTACAAGGGCTCCCATATCTAGGATAATGGCCCATAGAGAAATAAAAAAAAACTATAGATAGTACCTGCAAACCCTAGCAACCCTTGATCTAATACAATGCCTCGATATTTCATGTTTCCCGATATCGACATTCCTTTCCTTAAGAGAACCCACGTATATGCACTTTTATCCATTTAAACGCTCATACATGCACTCAAAGACTGCATAGAACTTTGTACGACATGGCCCTTATATCGAGGCTCAAATATACTAAAACCCACATGTGACTGCTTCTATTATGTGTTCTCCCTAACCTGATCTCTAGATGTGATTTCTTCTCCATCTATCCAAGATCTCCTTCAATAACAATCCTTCATGGTCCAACCCTCTTTAAATAAAAATTCTTTCTTTTCTCTCTCTTATGTATCAACACACAATGTATCACACAAGTGTATTCCTCCTTCACCGTAGCCTTACTTTTATAAGATTGAGTTATGACCTAACCCTAATCTACAAAGTGATTTACAATTGATATTACTTCTCACCTCACTTGAAATCAAATGCTATTATTTAATTCAGTAATGTTAATTAAAGTGTTTCTTTAAATAAAACTCAAATCACTAATAAAATCACTTTACTTTAATAATTCTTTTAATCAAATTAAAATTTCAAGGTATAAGGCTTTGGATGACTTCCACACGTCTAGAAACTTGGAACTGTGTGAAAATACATGCCCAATGCTACACACATCAACACTCCCTATTAGTGAGGAATGTAATTCTCGAAGAGCCACCTGGAACCAGTTCTCCCTCCAAACTTGGCACAATGTTGCACACATCATATTGCACATTGGAATCCCTCCAACCATGTTGTTCATTTTATTCCTGAACACTGAAAGTCTCAGAATCCATGACACTACATATCAACGCCACACAGTTTGGAAACTTTCGTGAAGGCCTCCTCTCCCTAAATTTTATCCTAGGAGGGTCCTACTCCCAAGAATCCATCAATTTCATCTCGTACCAACTTGGTCTCCTGACAGAACTAGAAGGGGATAACTTCATCTTCCCATATAAAGGTTGACTCCCCACACTGGAAGTATGTGAACCCTTCTCTTCCTTCGATTACTCACCTTTCTAAGCCTCGTCCTCTATCACTAGCATTGATCCGTGATCCAAGAATCCCTTGGATCCTCTTATAGGCTATCCCTACAACCTATATAACCTACTCTCTATGAAACCAATGTTGATTGTTGTGTTAGGGATAATTCCCTATGAATATATGAGTACATTCCCTCTCTCAAAAGTGGAAAAACCTCTATCCTCCAAAATGAAATAGAGCAAGTTCTTCTTCAGTTCTGCCACATAAAGCACATCGTAGTCCTATAAAAAAACCCTTAGTTGAAGTTGAAACGTGATAGTTCCCTTCCCCATTCACTACATACTTGGCATCATCACCAAGCTCAACATGGGTCTCTAAGTCCTTTGTTAGACTGTTGAATAGCTCCCATGCTTCAACAATAACCCTAGGCCAAACCACAATTATAAATGTACATATGCTTTATATGCTAGTGAGCCAAGATATTTTGGGCCAGAGATCCTTTGTATATGTGTTTTGAGGCCAGAGTGCTTGTGTGGTTATTAGGATGGAGAGCCAAGACACTAAAAGGCTAGTGAGATGATCTTTGTAATATGTAATCACACTCAAATATTAATAAAAAAAAATCACAACTACAAACCAACCAAAAAAAAAGAGTATGGGGGGATAGAACTCCAATAGAAGGGAAAGAGGGGCTAAGGTTATAGGAAGAGGGGCTTAAGCCAAGAAAATATTATAATAATATTTTCTAAAGTCTAATTTATGGGATATATATTTTTCCTAAGTTCCTAAATGATGGGAATGAGTCACCAAGTGAATTCAAGCTAGTTCATAAGGTGAAAAGTGTTAATTTTTTATGATGTAAATATATTGTTAGGACTGAGTGTATTTGCATCATTCACTGATTATTCCATCTTCCACTCTTGTCGCATGTACCTTCCTGCAATCATTATCCATACTTGGACTTGGGAATCTTTGGGGAGCTATTATAACTAGTAAACCTGGGAAAATCAAGATGAAGAGGCAGGTTTTTAGGCACCTGTGATATTGAATAAGTGGGTTGTCAGGCCCATGAACATTCTCTCTATGTGAGATAAATACTAGGAATTGTTTCCCTACTGCCAAGTTGCAACTGCATGGCTCTGAGACTTCCTTTTTGTCCTATTGTTGAATCCCCAGAAGGGAATTCGGGCAGCCGAAGGACTGTTGAGTAGATAAGGGGCACACTTCCTGGGGTGGGACAAACATGTGGGGAATTAGAGGTTGTAGGCTATCTTCTAGAGTTGGGACCTTAGTATGAGTTTTTATGCTATTGATAGACCTTATATTGGTTTAGGATTCCTTTACCCTAGTGGATTTTTAACACCAACACAGGGGTGACCTACTACTGAGATTTTATGAGAAATAGAGTCTATGGTTGGGAGGAAATTCTGAGGTCTACACGGAGTTGGTGGATTATTCTTAAGGTAAGTGTCTTCAATGTGTTTATTTTAAATGTTGTGTTATTATTTATGATTATCTTGTTATGGGTTTTTATTGTTTCAATTATTCTTAATATTAAAATACTGTATAACTGCATAAGACTACATTTATGTATGTATGAAGAAAATTTGTATTGCAAATTTAATGGTATCAGAGTTGGAATTTTTTTGTGGCATTTCACATATTTGGAATGGGCATGTTACAATTTTTTTCATATGATTGTAAGAACCACTATCCAAGTACCAAGCACTTCTTGAGTTGGTGTTGGTAAAGAGGCAGGAGAACATTGACAATTCCTTCTCAAACTTCGTTGCAAAATCATCTAGTTAGGTCTATTTTGATTTTTTTTCTGTGTCTTCCCTTGCCCCTTCTTCTATGGACATTTTTATGCATAGCTCCCATACTTGTGGCACACAAAGAACTTGATTTTACTCAATTCCTTCTTACCTGGATATGAGGTTGACTCCTCACTATTACCCTTGGAACCCTTTCCTTTTCCCTTTCTTGTCTTACAAACAAGGGTCGGGTTCTCCTCCTCTTCATTTCCCTACTTTTCAGCTTTAGAATCCTCCTAAGTCTCTTCCAGGATGCAATCATGCCAAAGCCTCTTCCAATCTCAAAGTCTTTCCCAAGCATAGACTCCCTTGATAAATGGTTCCCAAGAATTGGGAAGACCATTCAATGCCACATTCACGAGCTCTACATCATCCATTTTCTCCCCTATGGTTGCAAGTTGATCACGTACTTGATTGATGTTCATGAAATGGATGGTAACATTTTCATATCTAGACATATGCATAGATATGAGTTTATTTCTTAAGGCCATCTTCCTATTCATGTTAGTGATTTGGAATAAACCTACCAAGGAATAAAACATCTCTTTGGTCATCTCCTTCTTGGATAGGTGAGGAATTATATGATCCTTCACTGAATCCAAGATGACCCTCTCAACTTTGATCTCCTTCTTCTCATGAGCTTCCAAATTTATCGGATATGTCATTGCAACGACTTCTTTGTCCACTAACTCCCAAAGGTCATAATCCTTCAAGGCCACAATCACTTTTTCTTTCCAAGATAGGAATTTTGATGCTTCATCCAATATGTCTTCAACTCTCATACTTATTGATTCCATCCCTTAGAGATGATAAACTACCCTGGAAATAACCCATTGCTGAAAATTACCTTGTTACTGACATGTACGACACTGTACATGCCTGTCACCATTGAAACCCACATATTTAAGCGACTTTCCTTACTGAAACCCATGTATGTATGCACCTATGCTTACTGCGACCCAAATATATGTGACTATATCCAAAGAAACCTGTGTATGTACATGACTATTCCTTATGCAACCTGCATACAACTCCATATGACTGCACAACCCTAGTTCTTCTTCAGTATTAATGTTTCCCTGAAATTTGACCCTTGATATATGATTGTTGGTTATGGATCTTCTAAGATCTCCTTGTAGATATGTTATCAATTGATATGGATATGATATCTCGATTTCTATCAGAACGACTACTCTCATACCATGTTGAAATTTGTTACTCTAGCACCTAGGTATCTTGTTATGTACTGATTTCCTTGTTGTAAATCAAATTAGAAGCTCACAAAACAACATATACTGCTAGAATATTCAACTAAAACAAAAATAGTGGAAGCAATACTAGAAACCAAAATCTCAACCACAGTACACAAAAATATTCTTCCAATCAACTAAGCTTATCATTCAAATAATTTCAAAGATTACAAGGGCTCCCATACCTAGGATAATTGCCAAAAGAGAAATACAAAAAACTATGGACAATACCTGCAAACCCTAGAAACTCTTGATATGTTGTGCAATCTCATTATTTCATGTTTCTCTAGATGTACATGCCTTTCCTTAAGAAAACTCATGTATACACACCTGTCTCCATTGAAACCCACGTACACACACTCAAAGTCTCTACAAAACTCTGTACGGTGTGACCTTGTTGTTGCGTCTCCAATATGTTGAAACCCACTTGCGACTACCTTTGTCTTGTCTTCTCCTTGACCTGATCTCTAGATGGAATCCTTTCCCCACCTATCCAAGATCTTCTTGAATCAAATTCCTTCGTGATTCAACATTCTAACCAAAATGCCTTGTTTTCTCTCTCTTGTGTATCAACACACAAGTGCCTTCCTCCTTCACCCTACCTTTTCTTTTATAAGATTGAGTTATGACCTAGCCCTAATCTTCAAAGTGATTGATGGTTTAAATTAATTATCACCTCACTTGAGATAAACATTTATTATTTAATTCACTATTGTTAATTGAAACATTTCTCTAAATAAAACTCATCTCACTAACAAAAACACTTTACTTTAATAATTCCTTTAATCAATTTAAACTCTCAAGGTAGAAGATTTGGATGACTTTCACACGTCTACACACTTAAAACTATGAAAAAATACATATTCGATGCTACAAACATGAACAAAGATGCCACATGGGAGCTAGCTACCATTCTGCAACAATTTCCCCATCTCAAGCCTTGAGAAAAAGGTCATTTTTAAAGGGGAGGGCATGTTAGGGACATAACCTCCCTAACTCCTCATGTAGGTAGAAAAATATGTTTTCTATGTAATAAATGTTAACATTAGGAAATAAGGCCCATGTAATAATGTGAACATGTCGAATGTAAGAAGACTTAATAGAAATTTATGATTCTAGAAAGATCTTATTCTAGAATGTTCTCTAGAATATAAAAATAGTATAGATAGGAGTAGAAAGCATGGGAAAATTTAGTTCTGAGAACTATTTTGTAATTGATCTTTGCTATGTTGGAGGTTGTCGCCTCGAAGGGGCAAGTGAACATGGCTTTCTATAAATAAAGGTATCATTTGTAGTGTTCTTGTTATCTATATTTTTCTATATGCTGATACTTGTCATAACACATTTGATTCTTATTTCACATAACACATCTAGTACCTTATATGGGAGCTTTGTCCTTTAGTGCCATTAGGAGGTTTTTTGCACCAAGGATGGTCTTAGGGTCTTGACCATGTTAAAGGAAGGAAATGAAGGTTATTAATCTCCAAATGAATATTTTATTTCTCTCAGCCATGAACATGACCTTGAAAAAACACCTAGTGCCTCCAAAGGGGATATTTGTCCTCCAAGTGAGGTATGAACACCTATAGGAGGTTTTACGCACTAGGTTGGATCTCAAGTTCTTGAGCATGGTCAAGGGAGGAAAAAAGGAGTTAGAACCTAAACAAAGATTATAGGGATCATGATCCTTGTTGTTGTGGCCTTTACCATGGTCATATGCAAACCATTATGAGGTTTTGCACACAAGCAATGGTTCTTAAGGTCCTCACCATCATCTTAGCTTGTTTTTAAGGCTTGTGGACCATGCATGGTGTCCAAATACACTACACAATCCCTACAAAGGCAATGTTTGTGCCACAATTGTAATATGGACACTATTTTAAGGTTTGTCATGCTAGCCATTGATATCAAGGCCCTAGCCATGGTTCAAGGAGAAACACTAGTGTCTCAAGGCCTAAAAGATTATTTTAGAGATCATATACCATGGAAGAGGCCTCATAAGACAAATATTTAGCAAATGAATGTAATAAGGGCACCATTGTAAGATTGTATGCAATAGGGATGGGTCTTGGAACCTTGAACATGAACAAAAAAAAAAAAGTTCATCTCTTCTTTAAAAGAAAATCCTATTTTTTTCAATATCTACAATGTCTTTTTTTTTTTTTGAAAATCAATTTCAACCTAAAAAAGATCTACCTATATTATCATTTACTCGAAAATAGGTTCTAAAACTACTTTCCTTTGAATCAACCTGATAAATAGGACCACACCTACCCTTGTGTCTTTAGGGAAAACAACATCTATTATATGTATATACATTTTTTCTCTTATATTTACCATTACGGAACTACGTTTTCTTTTCTTGTATTTACCGTTATGGAACTTTCTTATATATGTTTTTTTTTCTCTTGTATTTGCGGTTGTGAATTTTTCTAAATAGAGCCCCTATACTTGGGGTCTCTTTGAATCTAGGGATTCATTTGTTTGTTTTTACAAACGAATGGAAGTCCCTTGGGTGGTCACCAATAATTTTAATCTTCGTTTTATTTGGATCTCTTTAATTATAAGTGAGGAACTTAATGGCAACTTTGTCTTTACAAAACTTTCGGATTCAAGACCACAACTTTCGGATTCAAGACCACAGTGATGATGTGGTGGTTGGCACTATTAGACGAATAAGTTGAGCAATCGCTCAGTTAACTAGTTAACTTTCAGTTGTTTGGATTCATTGTTTCCATCGCTGAGTTGAGTGAGCTGTTAGACGCTTTGTTGTTTACGAAGCATTCTCTTTGCATGTAATTCTTTTTAATCTATTCAATAATGAGATCTGTTGTGTGTGTGTTTTATGCAATTCTGTTCTGCGGTTCCTATTAATTTCGTTTCTCTGTTCTGTCAATTCAGTTTCTGTTTCCGCAGATTCGTTCTTCATGGTATCAGAGCAGGCTGCAGATCCAACCTCTGTCCAGCTTGCCAAATTGCAAAACGTTTTTCTAGCAAGCTCTGTAAGAATTGCAAATCTGTTTTTTTTCTGTGCAATTCGTT
>CBVK0100872870.1:0-14731 GCA_900067695.1 Picea abies | reverse complement strand
TAGGAGGTATAATTACAACTAATGGCCTAAAGCCAACATAAATAAAATAAAATTACTAATATAATATGCCCCAATTAAGGGGTAATGTACCAATATTAGGGCTTAACATGAAGAGAGTGTTCTAAGGAATGAGAGAGAGGTAGAAGAAGCAAATCTCAAGAGGGAGAGGGGTGGAAATTATTCGAAGAGAGAAGTCCCCAAAGTCTTCAATGAAATCCATGGATGAGATTCGTTTCAGAGGGGAGATGTACAATTCCAGACCATCAAATTTGGGAGAGCTACATGGAGGTTAGTCATAAGGTGTTTCAACACTTCAGAGTTAGGGAAGTTCAAATGATTTCTGAAAAAAGAATCACAAAGCCCGAAGTCGTGAATGAATCCCAACCATTGATCACGAAAGGAGCACGTGCCAACAAAATTAGGAATTCAGGGTTCGAGAGTCTAGAGATTCATGGATGAGAGTGTTAGATTTTTGCGAAGTCGTGAAACCTGAACCATAGTGGGACTGAAAGATATGAGGAGACGCATGGCATAAATTCGAAAACTTAGAGAAGAGCACTTTGGGAAAGGCTAAAGGAAGAGTTTGGGATATCCCCAAAGCTCAAGTCGTGAAGGAATAGACCCACGATCATAGCTATGGTCACTTGGGGAGAAAGGGACCTAAAGATTTTCTTCGACTCTGTAATCTAAATGAAAAAATATCAAGAGGTCGAGCAACCCTTTGGAGGGAAGGGGGTCTGCGCCAAGGAGATTCAAAATTCAAAGAAGCAAAGCTTCAAACTTACAGAGGTTCGTTCGAACAACTAAATATGAAGGAAGATGAGAATATTGTAGCTTAATTCTTACGAGTCGATGAAATAGTAAACAATCATAGGATTGGGAGAAGAAATTAGAGAATCTGTAATTGTTGAAAAGGTACTAAGGTCTCTTAATATGATATTTTATCCTAAGATATTAGCACTAGAAGAAAGAGAAGATATAGACTCAATTAGCATGGATGAACTACATGGAATCTTTGCAACATATGAAATGATAAATGAACAGAAAAATCTAGATATAAAAGAAGCAACTTTCAAAGAATCCAAAAGGTCAAAGAAAAAAAACATAGCAACAACAATGACATCTCAGAAGATGATGAAGAAATGGCCAATTTTTTCAAGAGATTGAACAAGGGAACCAATGACAGATATAAAGGTAAGCTTCCATTGATTTGTTTATTTTATGATGGTATTGGTCATTTTTCTAAAAAATGTCCTCATAATAAAAATAAGGGGAATGATGAAGATTACTCAAATAGAAAACAAACATATAAAGGAAAAGGAACCACAAAGAAAGTTTTCAAGAAAAGTTTATGCACCAAAGAAGACATATCCTCATCAAACGAAGATGAAGTCAGTGACAGTGAGACAAAAAGAGTTCTATTCATGGTAGTAGAAGACTCTGATAAACAAGACATTGAAGAAGAATATGAAGAGGCATAAGTTGACTACCGAGAAGAATTGTTGATTGCCATAAAAGTTATAAGAAGAGAAAAGAAGAAAAAAAAGAAACTACAAGCAGAACTAGACAAGAAGGAAGACACTCAAGAACTAGAGTAGATCATCACTAAATTGAAGGTTCAAATAGAAGAATATAAAAGAATTGAAGAAGCAATCAAAGAACAGTTAGAAGAAAGAGATAGGATCATTGGAAATTTGGATGCAGAAATTGTCACATTGAGAAAGGATATTCAAAAGAAAAATATGCAGAACAACTCAAAAGTTTTGGATGAAATTATTAGCAGTCAAAGGCCTAATCATGGAAAATATGGAATTGGATACAATCAGACAGAAAAGGGATCAATCTCCAAAGCAACAAAAACGTCGACACTCTATTGACCAGACTGTGGCTATTCCGACCAATCATGAAAACTCCAACCACAGAAATATTTTTAACAAGAAACATATCGAAAAAGTTATGCATAAACAATCAAAGGGGATAGGAAGACCTACAAGGAAGATTACAAGGACACTCCTCCACCAAGAAGATTCAGATTTCAGTATCAATGACTGACATAAATAAATATGCCTCAAGAAGAAGAAGGATCATAAGAGTAAATCCTTTCAAAAGATATTCAACTCCCAGGTATCAAAATATATTTTTGGGTTTATGTTATGCATGCAATAATTTTGGACATAAAGCTATAAATTGCAGAGCTAATAGAAGGAACATAAGTGGTTATCTAAGAAGTCCTAGTGAAACACAAAGAAGAATCTACAACAATTTTGAATCATTGAGCACTGAAGTGGAATGCTACAAGTGCAATAAATTTGGACACATGTCCAAAAATATTGTAGAATGGCATTCCCTCCTAGAGAACCACAAAAAAAAAACAATAGTCACAGACAAGAGCCTCATAAGAGAACATGGATAAGAAAGCAGAATGAATATAGCAATGAAGAATGCACAATCTCTCTACTAGCTAAGTAGAAGAAGCGTGGTTGGTATGCTGACAGTGGTTCTTCAAAACATGAAGAACAGGTGAACAAAGACCAAGTCCCAGAGATCGCAATATTGGAAATAAAACGATATGAAGAAAATTATACAGAGAAAAGGAAAGATGTCAGATACAGAGAGATTTGGAAAATAACTGAAAGAAAAGAAGGACATGTAAATAAGGAACATGTTCAAGAGATTGTAATTTCAGGCACTGTAGTGAAAGATGAATCCATAGACAAAAAGAAAGAAGTCAGAGCTCACAGAGATGATGAATATACTAATGAAGATGATGATGAATACACTTCAAAGAAAGAATTGTTTTGAGCCATCCGACTTAGAGACTCCCAGATAATATGAATAATAGACAGGGGGAGTCTATGCGGTAGCTGATATAGACCAAAGAAACATCCTTTGAGCAACTTATAGAATTTGAGTTGACATATTCAATGCATTCAGTTAACATAAGTACAATATGATAGATTAATCAGTTGTAGTAGTACTTCATGATAGTACAATGACATATGAGTCAAAATTATGGACAATTTTGTAGCAGAGTCGTGATCAATATGGATAGATATGGATGTGAAATCAACTTTTCTGAATGAGGAACTTGAAGAAGAATTCTACATTGAACAATGCATTCCTAGAGCATGGTACTCTAGACTGGATAAATATCTACATCAGGTAGGGTTCATACAAGGAAGTGCAGACAACAACCTCTACATCAAGGTAACTCAAGATGGTATTTTATTAATTGAAGTTTATATTGATGATATTATTTTTGTAAATACTGATGACAGGTTAAGCCAGACATTTGCAAAGGATATGTAGAATGAATTTTAAATGTCATTACTTGGAGAACTATCCTTATTTATGGGTCTTCAGATACGTCAAATAAACCAAGGAATTTGTATTTCTCAAACTAAGTATATCAGAGAAATGCTAAAGAGGTTCAGAATGGAAGATTGCAAACCATTACCACTCCTATACAAATCAGTTGCAAGTTGAACAAATATGATTATTCAAAGTCTACAAACCAGAGGTAATACATGTCAATGATTGGTAGCTTACTATATGTGATAGCATCTAGACTAGAGGTAATGTAGATAGTTGGACATGTGGCACGATTTCAAGCAACACCAAAGGAATCACATGTATTAGCATTGAAGAGGATTTTTAAATATCTCAAATGAAAAAAAGAGTTTGGATTATGGTATCCAAAAGGAAAGGATCTATCACTTATTTCCTACACAGATACCAATTGGGAAAGTTGCATTGATGACCGACGAAGCACCAATGGAGCAACGTTCTACTTGGGTGAGTGTTTAGTATCTTGTCTAAGAAAGAAACAATCATCAATACCTTTATCTACAACCGAAGCAGAGTATATTGCAACAACAAGATGTTGTACTCAGGTACTATGGATGAAACAAACTTTGAAAGATATACAGGTTGAGTATGATGAGCCCATTTCAATCTATTGTGATCATACAAGCACCATCAGTATCTCAAAGAACTTGGTGATGCACTCCAAGATGAAGTACATTCCAATAAAGTATCACTTTTTATGGGAACAGTTTGCAGAGAAGAATATCAGATTTGAATATGTGGACACAAAAACAAAAGTGGTAGAAATTTTTACAAAACCGCTTCCAAGGGAAGCCTTTGAGTATTTTTTCTAGAGACTCAGAGTAATTTCTACTCCAAAATCAATTCTTTTGAATGCTTATCTTATATGTCTTAGATTTAAATGAGGAAGCACCATAAAGAGGAAAATTCAGGTTGGGGAATCACTTTCAAGAAGAGTTTATTCAGGGGGAGTATCCCCAAGGAAAATTCAATTAGGGGGAGCAGCCCTGGATGGAAGGATATATTTTCCATTGATGACAAAAGGGGAGAGATTAATTAGATGAAAAGGTAAATTATTGGAGAAAGAGAACATAGGTATGGTTCCAGGGGGAGCGATGGTCACAGGGGGAGCATGAGTGATATGAATTCAGTATTTCATCAGTGTTTCCATCAATGCCAAAGGGGGAGATTGTTGATTATTTGGGTTGGTTGTCATTGATGTCAACCCTTGAAGAAAGTCTGGTAGCACAATGGTTTGCATAATGGACCCAATTTTGTTTGATGTATAATGGTATGTGTTTTAATATATTTTGATGTAAGACTATTCTAGATTAATATTGCATGTCATTCCATTTCCAGAGGTATGTGGAACATCACATAACTCCTCACGGTTAGAGATTTATGGCGATGTGAAGTTGGAGAACACTCATGAGTCATCTAAAAGCCCCAAAAGGTCAAAGTGGTTGTAAAGAAGAAATTATTTAAATAATAAAGTTAAGTGATGAGTGTACTATAAGTCAAAGTGGATACAAAAGGAATTATTTAAATAATGAAGTTAATGGACAAATTACTAAGTGGACAAGTGGTTAGAAGTGGTTTAGCCCTAAAATAAGGAAAGTGGTTTAAGATATTTTAGAAGGTAAATAATAAAGTGAAGTGATGAGTGTACTATAAGTCAAAGTGGATACAAAAGAAATTATTTAAATAATAAATTTAATGGAGAAATTACTAAGTGGACAAGTGGTTAGAAATGGGTTAACCCTAAAATAAGGAAAGTGGGTTAAGATGGTTAAAAGGTAACCCCTTGAGGAAGCTACATGAAAGTATAAATAAGAGGCAATGATCTCTCATTTTAATCACACTTGAGCATATTAAATATCTACAAGTAACTGAGGTAACCAAATGATATCTAAGCTAAATTTCAGAGGGAAGGTGAAGTAAATAAGGCCGAAATTCAAGGGACGATAAATTCTTTTGATGATGTTTGTTAAGGTATGTTATTTACATGTCATCTCACCATTTTCGCAATAATTTTTTTTATAGAATGATTCAGACTGTGAAATTGGGAGGTCGTTGAGGAAACATATCCAAGTAGTTGTGATAAAAATTTCATCTTGTGGGTCATTGTATGTTTGGAGTTACAGTCCGTGGAAAATAGGGTTTGTGGCTAGTCCTGAAACTAGTCTAAAATAGGTGTTTTGGGTAAAAATGTCATAAATTCTTCATAATAGATCCAAATTCAGTAAGAAAAAAATTATTAGTTAGAGTACAATATTTAGTATGCTTTGTACCATTTTCATATCCATACAAAAAATATTCTGTGTGGGGAACGCTCTACAAGTTCGCTCTCTAGAATAAGCTAGAATTCAACAAGGTATGCCATTTTTTCTATAGCTCCTTTTCTAAGAGGTTCCAAGTAGTGAAGCCTGGAGGAATTGCATAAAATACACTAAAGAAAATTGTATACTATTTTAAGATCTTTATTCATTACAGGTACATAGTTATGATTATTTCAAGTTAGGGTTGTTGACTAATCCAAAATTAGTCATGTGAGACTAAAGTAAAGTTTGATGAAAATGCTAGTCTCTTGTTGTTAAAGTTAAGAAAGGTTTGTAGGTATGTGACCATACACACCAGGTCTATTATAGAGTTACAAATAATATTTGGATGATGAAATTGATGAGGGCTTTTGGTTGAGGTACTTGCTGGGTACATGGTTGAGACAAGTAGTTGATGAGTTGGCACATACATGAGGTTTATAGTTGATGATGTTGGTACATCTTGATGATTCATAGTTTATTTGTATTTGATGAATGATTGGTACATATTTGGAGCATGTTTTATGCACTCATTTATGGTATAGGTTGAGGTATAGGTTGGTGCAAGGTTGATACACTTGTTTGTGGTACAGATTGATTACAGGTTGTTTGGACATGTTATTGTGACAGTTTATTTGTACAAGTTTGATTCATGGTTGATGAATTTGTTTATGGTACAGGTTGATGTATGGTACATGTTGGCATAGGTTATTGGTACAGGTTGTTACAGGTTGATTGGTACATGTTTACAACAATATGTCTCACAATTATAGTGTGACAGTGGTTCCATCATTCTACTTCTACATCAAGGCAGTTGGATGGGGAAAGGACAGGTGGTTGTAGCCACCTTCCAATTGTATCCAAAGAACATAGGGGGTTGTAGCCAAAGAATTGGGGAGTTGGAGCTTCCCTCAGGTTGTATCTTGAGAAACTAGGGGGTTGTAGCCTCCTTCTGGTTGTAGCTAGAGAATTAGGGAGTTGGAGCTTCCTTCAGGTTATAGCCCTAAGAAACTAGAGGGTTGAAGCCTCCTTTCAGTTTTAGCTGGAAAACAAAGGAAGTTGGTGCTTCCAATGAATGTAATTATTAAAGACATATAAGAAAAAATATTATGTGGTTTTCTCTCGCTTTGGTTTTCCATGTAAAAACATTAGTGTATTGTGTATGTGTATGACTTCTCATTTGTTAATTGTTTATTTACTCTATAACTATTGGATGATAATGCTACATTGATATAACACTTTCATTTTGTGGTTAAAAAGTATTATTTCTCTATTATTTATTCACCCCCCCTCTCAGTAATCCAACAACATACATATGTAACATATCCTCCAAAATCTGATTTGTTCTTTAGGTTTTATCATCTGTCTCTAGGTGATAATTTGTGCTAAAGTTTAGTTGTGTTCCAAAAGAATCTTGGAAACTAGTCCAAAACCGTCCTGTAAACACCGATCCTCGATAAGATATGATCCTTCTTGGTACACCATGTAATCTTACAATCTCGCTGACAAATAATCTAGCTATGTTTGGCACCCGATACATCGTACATACTGGAATAAAGTGTGCACTCTTCTTCAGAGTGTCAACTACCACAAAAATCAAATTGTGTCTCCTTTTCGTCAATGGAAATCCAACGATAAATTCCATCGAAATGACCTCCCATTTCGATTCTAAAATAACATGTGGTTGTAACAATCATGTTCGATGTCGATGTTTAACCTTCACTTGCTAACATTCTAGACATCTAGCCACTTAACTAACTATGTATTCCTTCATTCCCCTCCAGAAGAATAAAGGATTAAGGTATGAATTCATCTTTGTGACTCTCGAATGAGCCATGTATACTGCTCGATGTGCTTCAATCAAGATCAAACTTCTTAGTTCATCATTGGGCGGTACGTAAAATCTTCCATTAAATCTCAACAATCCATTGTTGTGTAGTGAATAAACTTAATACTTCAGTACCATCATGGCATCTTGTCCAATATCATTCTTAACTTATTTATACCAGTCATCATCGAATTGTAAAGTTAGAATATTTTCTCGAAGATTTGTCTTAAGAGGTAATACCAAAAATATGCATGATCTCATACTCAATGCATCTACCACTTGGTTCACAGTTCCTTTAATGTAAGTAATTTCAAAATCATATTTTCTAAGTAGTTCTAACCAATGCCTTTGTCACGTGTTCAAGTCACTCTGTGTAAAAATATGTTGCAATCGACCATGATCTGTCTTTAATTCGAATTTCCATCCAGTCAGATAATGTCTCCAAACTCTCAGTTCATATACAATTTCCAATAATTCCAGGTCATGCGTTGCATAGTTCTCTTCATTTTTTCTCAATTTCCTCTAAATGTAAGCAATCACTTGATCATCTTGCATCAAAACTCCACCTAAACCTTCCTTGGATGCATATGTGCATTCCAAGCATTTCTTGTCCATGTTGGGGAATTTTCGTGTCGGCGCTATTGTCAACAACTCTTTGAGTTTTTTAAATGCTTCTGCACATTTCTCAGTCCATACAAACTTCTTGTTCTTCTTCTTCAATTCGATGATCGAATTTTATATCTTCAAAAAACTTTTGATGAATAGTCAATAATATCCTACTAAACCCATAAAACGATGTACTTCTTGTACATTTTTCTGTGTTGGCCATTCCATAATAGCCTCCACTTTCACAAGATCCACAATGATACCTTAACCAAATATGATATGTCCCAAATAATGAATCTTCGATTGGTAAAAAGAGCATTTTGATAGCTTCTCGTACAATTTTTTTTCTCTTAGGCACTACATGAACAATCTCAAGTGTTCATTGTGATCTGCCTTAGTCCAAGAATAAATAAATATTTCATCAATAAAAAATTGAACAAAATTTTCCAAGTATTCACAGAAAACCCCATTCATCAAACTCATAAATACCCCTGGGGCGTTGGTCAATTCAAATGGTAAAACTGTAAACTCATAGTGTCCAAATCTCATCTTAAAATCGGTTTTAGGGATATCTTACTCTTTAATATGTAACTCGTGATTACCTGATCTCAAGTCAATCTTTGAAAACACCATCACTCCTTTCATCTGATAAAATAAATTGTTAATCCTTGGCAATGGATACTGGTTCTTGATAGTAGCTTTGTTCAATTGATGATAGTCAATACAAAGCCTCCATGATCCATCCTTGTTTCTAACAAATCTCACTAGCACACCCCATAGTGATACACTTGGACATATGAGTCTCAAATCCAACAACTCCTTCAATTTCATTTTCAACTACTGCAATTCAGGCATTGAAATCTGGTAGGGAATTCTTGCTATCGGTTAAGTTCCAAGTTTCAAGTCAATTGTAAACTCCAACTCTCTCTCGGGCAGTAAACCTGGTAACTCTTCTGGAAACACGTTTGCAAAATCTTGTACTACAGGAAGGTTCTCTATTACCTCCACCTCACCCTTTTCATTCAATGCTAATATTGCATATAACTTACATCTGTTGCACATACTCTTATGCAATTGTAGGGAAGAAATAAATCTGAGGGAAACTCTTCGGTTTCTTCCTACAATCACTCTACTTTGTTCCAAATGATCCGTCAAACTTAACCATTTTGTGTTAAGTATCGCATCATGTGATTCCAACAAATCCATACCAATCATTATGTCATAAGATCCTAATATCATGACATAAATATATACCTTCGTTACAAAGTCTCCCAAGTAAATTATATAGTTTGTAAACTTTCCTCCAACCTTCTATTTGGCACCCGATGCCATTTCTACATATTTGAACTTATCCTGCTTGACTGCCTTTACCTTAATTATCTTCAGTGCTACACTAGAGATCAATCTCTCTGTAGCACTTGGATCTATCAATATACTGTAATTCCGTTCATCGATTATACCTGACGTCTCTAGCATAGTAGACTGGTTCTCATCCTAGCAGTTCGTCACCACTGCATGTATCCTATGGGCCTTGCCCAAATCTCCAATTGTAGTGGGTCCTGATGATCTAGTCTCTCTAGCCTTCTCAATCAGATTGTCTCACTGGTAATGTGGCTCACCACATGTCCAAAATATAGTCTTCGGTCCCATGCTCCTAGTCCCCGAAGTAGAAGTTTCTAGTCTAATATCTTGTGATCCCGATCTATTCTGTGAACAAGCCTAAACTATTGCTGCTGCGGATGATTCTATTTCTCCTGTTGTGGTCCTATGTAAGTATTCCTCTACTCATTATTATGTCATCATGGTGTATGTAACATAATTCCTCTAGGTGTATATCGATTCCCTAAAGCATGTCTGGCTGGTGTCTGATGTTGTTGCACTACCGATGTCACCTATACAACCTGTTTAGAAGGAGTCCTACCCTTACCGCCATTGTTCATCTCTTCCTTAACTATGAGGGATTTCTGAACGGCATCATGTAAATACTGATGCATTATGATCTGTACCTTTTCACAAATGTTGAAGTTAAGGCCAAACATAAAATTGTTGACTTTTAACTTCTTTGTGTTCAGATGTGGATCATACCTAAGTAACTCCATGAATCTAGCCTCATACTTTGGCATGATACTTTTGGTTTTGGAGCCTGTTATCTTCTTGATTCATAGGTCTTTGTTTTTAGCCATGTTTATACCCCATGAAGACTATACACCCCTCCACACGGGGGAGTATAAGGGGGATTTCCCCCCCTGTGGGGTCCGAGGGCAAGCGGGCCCCTGGTGGGGATTTGGGGGCAAAGCCCTTGAAGGAAACATTTCCTTGTAAATTTGTATTGTAATTTCATTGTAAATCTAGACTGTTCATTATAAGGTCACAGATCTAATGGTAGAAGTTATGTTAGAGTTTTTTTTCCCTAAAATGAAACCCTCTTTTATGAGGGAAATGTATTGCGGCTATGTATCATTGTGAATATTCTATTCTAAGAGAGGATATTGTGAGAAAAAGAAGAGGAAGCTACAATGAGTGTGCTATGGGTTGTATCCCTTCATTTTTTGGATAATAATAAAGGAAGGATATGGAAATTTCTCTCGTGGACGTAGCCCACATTGGGTGAACTATGTATATATGTTTCTCTATTGTATTGTGTATCTTCTATGTTTTATTTCTGCATTTTATTTTATTTTATTGCTCCGCGATCCTATTTTTCTAACAACTGGTATCAGAGTGAAAGGTAACTTGCAAGAAAAGAGGGTTCCTAGTTCGAGTGGGAGAAATGGTGGAAGATGGAAATTTTAGGTTTGATAAATTTAACGATCAAAACTACCAACTATGGAAGATGTATATGGAAGATTATTTAAATCAAAAGGATCTATTCCTACCATTTAGTGGAATAGAAAGAAAGTCAACGACCGTGATGGACGAAGAATGGGAGCTTCTTGATAGAAAGGCACTAGGAACGATACGGTTGAGCCTGGCAATGTCGGTGGCTTTCAATATTTCAAAAGAAAAGACAATGAAGGATTTGATGGATGCATTGGCTAAACTATATGAAAAAACCCTCAGCGTCCAATAAGGTATTTCTAATGAAGGGATTATTTGATATGAATATGTTAGAAGGTGGGTCTATTGCAGATCATTTAAATGAATTTAATACGGTTACTAATCAACTACGTTCTGTAAAAGTGGACTTTGATGATGGGTTCATGTCTCTTTTAATATTATGCTCATTACCAGAAAGTTGGCAAGGCTTGGTCATGGTTGTAAGTAACTATGTCTTTGGTTCAAATACTTTAAAATTTGATGATGTTGTTGGTGTTATCCTTAGCAAGGAAGTGAGACGGAAAATCATAGGTGAGACATCAGGTAATGTGTTAAACATGGAGAACATGGGAAGAAAAAAGTATAGAGGAAAGGGATTAGGGAACCGATGGAATTATAGGAAGGGTAGATCCAAATCCATACTAGGAAAGATATAGTGTTGGAATTGTGGGAAGCAAGGACATCTGAAGAAAGACTATAGAGCTCCAAAGAAACAAAGAGATGGACAACAAGAGAAAAAGCAAGAAGCAAATGTAACAGGTAATGTGTTACAAGATGCTTTGATTCTTTCTGTAGATGATATTTCCGAGTCTTGGGTAGTATATTCAGGGGCTTAAATTCATGCCACACCCCATAGGAAACATATTCTAGATTATGTTCAAGGTGATTTTGGACAGGTTCATTTGGGTGATGATGCACCATGAAAAAATTTTGGAATGGGAAAGGTAAAAATAAAGCAAAGGAATGAAAACAAATGGTAGTTGAAAGAGTTAAGACATTTTCCAGATCTAAGGAAAAATATGATTTCAACAGGGCAGTTGGAAAGTGAAGGTTGTATATCCATATTTATAGATAAGGTGTGGAAGGTCACCAAAATATCATTGGTGATAGAAAAATGATAGAAGGTAGGTACATTGTATTTATGTACTGGTAATATTGACTCTTCTATCTCTTTAGATTCCACAAGAGTCAATACAACACTGTGGCATCATAGGCTTGGAAACATGAGTGATAAGGGGATGCAGATACTTCACAAAAAAAAAATTTTGCCATATATTAATCAAATTGATTTGGATTTCTGTGACCATTGTGTTTATGGAAAAAAATAAGAGAGTCAAATTTCTCAGATTCAGAAAAGAAAAGAAGAGTGAAAGGTTAGATCTTGTGCATACAAATGTATGGGGACCAACTCAAGTATCATCTCTTGGTGGCTCTCTTTATTATGCTACTTTTATTGATGATACAACTAGAAAAACTTGGCTTTATTGCATTTGACAAAAAAGCATATGTTTTTTATACTTTTAAGAGATGGAAAGCTTTGGTTGAGAATGAGACAAAAAAAATGTTCAAGTGTCTCAGATCAAACAATGGAGGTGAATATTGTAGCAATGAGTTTGATTATTATTGTTAATACCATGGGATTCATAGAGAGAAGAAATTTCCAGGAACACCACAAGAAAATGGTGTGTCAGAAAGGATGAACAAGACAATCATGGAGCATGCAAGGAGTATGATATTGCATGCTGGTTTTACCTTACAGTTATAGGAAGATGCTATAGATATTGTTGTTTACTTAATAAATAGATTACCTTCAATCTCTTTGGATGGTAGAATTCCAGAGGAGGCATGGACAAGTAAAAAGGTAAACTATTGTTTTTTGAAGACTTTTGGTTATGAAGCATTTGTCCATATTGATAAAGAAAATAGAACAAACCTTGAAGAAAAATCCAAGAAGTGTAGATTTATTGGATATAGTGTTAATGATTTTGGTTATCACTTTTGAGATTATGAAAATCACAAAATCATTAGGAGTAGAGAGATTATGAAAATCACAAAATCATTAGGAGTAGAGATGTCATATTCAATGAGAAGGTCATGTACAAGGATTGGTTGCAGGGAAAGATACAAGAAAAAAAAAAATCAGAATACATAGTGCTTGATGAGATCACTGAAAAAGAAAGTCCAAAGGTACTAGAAAATCAAAATGTACAACAATAGGAGCAATAGGTACCTCAAAGTATTGCAAGTGTTGTTAGAATATATACCAGGTTAAGTGGACCCCCTGAATGATACTCTCCTTCATTGTATTATTTATTGATGAAGAGGCAATGCAGGTAGACAATAAAAAGAAGTGGGAGCAAGGAATGAAAGAGGAAATAGATTCCCTAGTAAATAACTAGACTTGGGATTTGGTTCAGTTTCCTGCAGGAAAAAGAGAATTATAGAATAAATGGGTTTACAAGTTGAAGGGAGAACATTGAGGCAAAAAGAAGTACACGGCTAGACTTGTTGTAAAGGGTTTTTCACAAAAGAAAGGTATATATTTTGATGAAAATTTTCTCTTGTTGTTAAACTTACTTCAATTAGGACTATTTTAAGTCTTGTGGTAGTAGAATATTTACATCTTGAACAATTAGATGTAAAAACAACTTTTCTCCATGGGGATTTGAAGGAAGATATTTATATCCAGTAGCCAAAGAGGTATGAGGTCAAAGGGAAGTAAAATTTGGTATGTAGGTTGAAGAAGAGATTGTATGGCCTAAAGCAAGCTCCAAGTTAGTGATATTTTAAGTTTGAAAGGTTTATGATAGAACAAGGTTATAGTAGATTTCATTTTGATCACTGTGTTTATTTTAAAAATCTAGAAAATGGAAGCTATATTATCTTGTGATTATATGTAGATGACATGCTTGTTGTAGGGTATAATATGTAGGATATAAATGTACTCAAGAAGAAATTATATAATTCATTTGTGATGAAGGATTTGGGTGCCACAAAGAAAATCCTTGGTATGAGAATAACAAGAGATAGGAAAAATCACAAATTGACATTGTCTTAGGGTGAATACATAGAGAAGGCGCTGGAGAGGTTTAGAATGCAGAATGCAAAACCAATTAGTACAAATTTGGCCAACCATTTCAAATTAAATAAAGAAATATGTCCCAAGACATAGGAAGAGATAGAATACATGTCGAGGTTCCCTTATTCATTAATAATTGAAATCTTGATGTATGTGATGGTTTGTAGAAGACCAAATATTGCACATGCATTTGGAGTTGTGAGAAAGTATATGAACAATACAGGTAAAGAACATTGGGAGGCAATAAAGTGCATTCTCATGTATTTGAGAGGTACTTCTACTCATGCACTATGTTTTGGAGGTTCCAACACTGTTTTATAGGGATATGTTGATTTAGATATGGAAGGTGATAAATATAGTAGGTGGAGCATATCAGGGTATGTTTTTACTATATGTGGAACAATAGTAAGTTGGATTTCAAAACTGAAAGAGGTTGTTTCACTTTCAACAACAGAAGAAGAGTATGTTGTTTCTATAGAGGTTAGTAAAGAGATGATTTGGTTACAAAGGTTTATGGGGGAATTCAGAAAGAAGCAGGAGAATAGTGTTGGATTACTAAGAGGGGGGGTGAATCAGTAATAACGTAATTATAATCATTTTTCTCCAAATAATCCAAGTGTTATATCAATGTGTAATTATTATCCAATAATGAGCAATAAGAAATGAACAATCACACACATACACAGTACACCAGTTTTTTACGTGGAAACCCAAATCGGGAGAAAACCACAGAGTGTTTTTTCTTATATGTCTTGA
>CBVK0100872866.1:0-19252 GCA_900067695.1 Picea abies | reverse complement strand
AAGGCCCCTGCCTTATTGTGTGCCCCTTAGAATCATCATGAACGACTATCGCAGTCTTCCCTCATTGCATCGTGGATCCTCTCGAACTAGGTAATCATTAACCTACAGTTCAAGCCACGATGGGAGTGCTAGTAGGCTGTGGCAGGGCTGCTGTCCACACCTCTCCCTCAATCTCTCTGGAATTCGTGTGTGGCCCCTTTACTCCATATGTGAGTTTGGTCGACAAGCTATCGTCATCCTGCATCATGAACCATCATGTCATAACATGTCAACAACATATCATAAAATCAATATCATATCATCAAAACAAAGCAATATCACCGTAAATGAATCAACCCAAATAGACCACTCCCTGACTCAATCCAGAGTCCAAGGGGGTTCCACCGATACCTCTGCATCCTCAAGGTCTGAAACCATGCACACTCAATGAAACTGAGTCAGCATCACCTGTCTACATCAAGTAGTAAAACATCATGTCGTCTATCAGAACACATCATAATCAAGCATAAATGTATTAATATCAGAAAATTCCAGATCACTTGCGAGCAAGTGTCCTCAAAGAATAAGTTTTGTAAGTGTGTCAGAGTGGGATGTTACAATATGTCACTGAGATATAACTTTAAATTAGATTTTCCTTGAATCCTTTTATTATTTGAATAGAATCTTTCAAAAAATATTTTTTTAGAGATTCTATAAAATAGAGCATTATGTAGTACGAATGATTCCTCTTTTGAAAATGTTTGTTCTTGAGTTGCAATTTCAGCTGCAACTTCTCTCCTCTCTTGAAGTCTCTACTCATCCTTAGGAAATTATGTATTCTTGATATCAACATTGAGATCCCTGTCTTCAAGAACAACCTCATATTTTGGTACACATTTTTCTACCTCTTCTTGGGCACTGTCTTTCTCTTTTAACATGAATCTTATGAGACTACTCCAATTTTCCCTTCGAAGGGTTTTGGTTTCCTCCATCATTAGAATTATTGGTTGAAGTCTTATTTTTCTCCAATTCCACAAACTAGAAACTTTACTTGGGTTGGTTTCTTCTCTGTGAAATATTGGGAGAATGAGTACTTATTTCATTAACCACTTATCCCCACTATTTGAGTTGGTTTGTAGTACAAATGAAAATTTCAATATCCTCTATTTTATTTTCAACAATTACTGTTGGTGGATATTGAATGTCGCCCTCCTCATCTCCAAAATAAAAATGTATTAGAAAGTGAAATACTAAAACCAATAGATGTCATATGGTCCATGAAAAAGTGATTTTGGTCAAACCCCCTAATTCCTTCTGCAAACTTTAAATTGTACTCGTCCAACTATACTACAAATTCATCAATTTTTGAAATACTCAATTCAATTTCTCCAACTTTCCACCATAAAGGAATGAATTGTTTCTTTCTTTTATCATGAAATAAATGTAGACACAATCTGTATTTTATGGAAACCTATGTAATAAATTTTTTATCAGGAACATAGTGCAGGAGATAAAGAGGCCTTTCATGAAAACTATAGATTCTAAAAACACTATAGTGTTCCATATTTTCAATGCTCCCCCTTTGTTGAAAATTCATGGTATCTCTCTATAATGGTTTTTAAGTAAACTGACTTGAATGTTACATATGTCTTGATGCATCATTGTTATATCTTCAAGATACTTTTGCAAGAGTTCTAGTCCACCATCACTTTCCTTCAAGAAGCTTCTGGCTTCATCTCCTTTAAATTTTATTGTTGGTTGGGGATGGTTTAACATTCTTTTGAAGAAAGAGGATATTTTTCTTGGAGTTGGATCATCCAATGATTCTAATCAAATGTTTCAACACACTATCAAATTATCTCTCTACAATCAAAAAATTCGGGCATCCATCCCGATAAGGAAATGCATGATGTCCATATTTTGTTTTCATTTCTTTCAAGAAATGGAACTGATGAATAATAACAAAATTGTCTCGACCATTACAACCTCTGGTACTCCCACCCAAACAATTTTACAATATGCCCACAAAATTGTTCTCTTCTTCTTGTTGTCATTTTAATTAAGTTGGAGGACTCTTGTATAGTGACTTTGAGACATTAATTTGAAAGTAAACTCTTTTTAAATAATATAACTCGAATCTCTTCTTTCAAAGGAAATATTAATTTAAATTAAATCCAAGTTAATGGAAAATTACCTTGATAATTTTTCCATTAATAGCATCTTTTCAATATTTTAATTAGCTATTATCCTCAAAAGAATTAGAATTAAATAGATGTTTGGAAAAGTGGTAAGATAACACATGTATTATGGTGTAGATCAAATGTACATGAAAAGATATATTAGAAACAAGATGAACCCACTCATCCACCAACTCGTGGTGGAAAATAAAAAATTGGTTAAGTATAGGGTTGCATTGGTCGGATGTAAAGAGAAGAGGATTTCAAAAAGTTATAAACCACAAACCCGAGATGAAACAAAAAATCAGATAAGTTTTGAGTTATAATAGAGTAAATAAAATTTTGAGAAAATGAATAAGTGTCATAATTTGGTCATTCATACATGAAATGATAATCAAGTGAATTTAGGAAGTGGTTCATACTCCCCAACCCATAGTGGAAACTCAAAAAAATTCTAAATTTAGTGCAATATGAGGATCGTGGAACACATTGTGCATTTTGATGATGGAGGAGGTTTTTTATTTTAACAAGATAATGAAATGAACCCGTGAGAAATAAAAAATGAACAAGGTGTTTGTAAAATACATATACGACAAAAGATTGCAGTGCATTTTGATGATGCAAGAAAATTAGACTTGCAAGAAAATACATGTGAACCTAAAAAATATTAAATAATGCTCTAAGTATTTGGCACAT
Source organism: Picea abies (assembly GCA_900067695.1). Classification (NCBI taxonomy): domain Eukaryota; kingdom Viridiplantae; phylum Streptophyta; class Pinopsida; order Pinales; family Pinaceae; genus Picea; species Picea abies. The sequence continues at coordinate 16,400 of CBVK0100872866.1, read as the reverse complement.
ACCCTCTTCCTCCCTTTGGACTACGCGACCTCTCGGTCTTGGATCTTCAACTCCTGAGTTATATTGACTCTTCAGGCCTTCAGCAGACCCCAAATGCTCAACACATAGGTCCCTTTCATGTTACCCACAGGGTCGAACTACCCATGCCTTCGCTCTTCGACACTCCTGGAAACACTCAATTTCATGAGTAATAACTCCACGCTAGACCTTCCTTTTATGTGACCATGGGTTATGTTCGTGGGCCAACCCTTCACGAGTTCAAGCTTCAAAATATCACGAACTCTACTCTCAACTCTTCTCGAAACACTCTTCTCCAAATTTCCATATTTCCCAATCCACTGCCACGTGTCCTTTACATAACCAATGGTTGTGATTACTTCACGACTCTGCGGGTTTACGAATTTACCCTTACAACACCTCCAAAATTCCCAAACCATGAAGTGTCAAAACACTTTACACCCAACCTCCGCGTAGTTCTCCCATATTTGACAGTCTGGAATTATTCACCTCCCTTTGGAACGAATCTCATTCATGGATTTTGTGAGACTTTAAGGAGTATCCTCCTCAAATATTTCTCATCACTCTCCCTCCTGAGCTTGTATTCCTTAGCTTTCTTCATCCCTCAAAACACTTTCTTCAACACTTAGTCTAAATCTTGACCTGTGCACGCCTTGCAACAGGTTCTCCTCCACAACTCAACTTCTCTATGGATGATTTTACACCCTTTGCAGTTATTCTCCAACTACTTCTCTACGACTAAAGTCACATTATTCATCTTGAGCTTTCGAGTTTGAAACTCTATCATGCACTCCTTGTGGACACATATTCACTCCTTTCATACATAATTTCTACATTGTCTCTTTTGAGCTTCGATTTGAAACAGACTTTTTCAATGCACTCTTTGTGGACACTATGCACTCCTTGCACTTGCTCGTATAAGAGAAACAATTGGAACTTATTTTAAAATATCATAGATTCATACATCTCACCATGTAAATGAATGAATAAATACAAAGAGAAGAAATAATAGAGAATTTCAAATAAACAGAAAGTCTATCATTCACTCATTCATATAGATGCATCAACATCACACATTTGGGATGATGTTCCTCTATTATATCCATTCAACTGAAAATTACATACATTCATACACTGCTTCTCGATAGATCTTAGCTCTCTTCTATAATGGAAATCTATACAATAGATCTAGCAGCCCAACAAAAACCTCTATTGGGAAACAATATAAAGCTTTATACAAGAGGTCTCTTTGAGTTCTTCCCTCCAACTATTCTATGCTATCATATCAAAATAAAATCTTTCATCTACTTAACATTTATTACAATAAATATTTGAGTTGGACAAATAAGAGTGAAAGCCCTAGATATGTATTGCAATCCTTCACTTAAAAAAAAAATATACTCCCTCATCGATCTTATGCAATGGCTCAGCCTCCAATCATTAAAGATGCTCATAAATCAGAATCTTTTTTAGATATTTCATTAATATGACAACTTTGGAATTCAAAATATTTCAAAATACGTGCCAGTGCACCCAACTTTCATCCTCTTGTTCTTTGTTGGCGATGCTCCTACATCAGTATTGGTGCATTTTGATGAAAGAGGAGTAGAAATATGAATTTTGAGGATGATGGAAGTTACAACTAGACTCATGAACCTACCATAAAAATGAAATTTTTCCAAGTATAAGAACAAAATACGAGAGAGAGAGAGAGAGAGAGAGAGAGAGAGAGAGAGAGAGAGAGAGAGAGAGAGAGAGAGAGAGAGAGAGAGAGAGAGAGAGAGAGAGAGAGAGATGTATGACTTACCATATTTTAGGATCAACAATTGGCTCCAAATATGGGATAGAAACCCCTTGAAGTTTAATATGAATCCAACATACCACCCATTGTTCACGGATTGAGTATGAGAAAAAAGATTTGAAAAACAAGGCTTAAAAAATATGTACAAGAAAAATAAAAAACTTTCTACAAGTGAGAGAAAGATTGATCAAGAATTTTTTTTTTTAAGATGTCGTCCTTTGACTAGAAAGATCTGAATTATTCCCTTCATATCTATGAGTAAATAAGAATTGTATCCCAAGACCTTTTCAATCAAACATGGGTGGATCCATCATGCTTCAAATTTCATATGAAAAGAAGATTTCTCCTTATCTTTCTTTCATAACAACATCAACTGTGTCTTTTTAAAATATTTGGTTGAAGCACTTTGATCAAAATGCCTTTTTACATATTTTTGTCTTTGATTTATTTTCCTCAATGCCTCATTCCCTTTTTCCTCCATATGCATCAAATGATTATACCTTCTTTATAAAGGATTAATTTCTTTTGTGTCTTTGGAATTTACAACATAGGACAAGGCATTTACTTCCATATGAATTGTAATTTTTGCTTCTTTCCCATATACCAATGTGTATGGTGACAACCCAATGTTCTATTTCAGTGTAAGTGTACTGGTCCATAGTGCATATATTAATTTTTTATGCCAATTTCTTTGATTGACATAAATTGTTTTCTTTAGGATTTGGATCAATGTTTTGTTTGTAGATTCAACTAAACCATTTCCTTAGGGATAATAGTTTGAATATTGTCCCATTATATTACCAAATTCCCCACAAAATTGGTAAACTTTGACCCAATAAATATCGATTCATTGTATGTAATAACCCTCTATAGAACACCACATATTGATTAAATATTCTCTTTGAGGAAATTTATTAGCTCTTCAGAATCATCATTCTTGAGAGGTACAACTTCTTTCCACTTTGTAAAATAGTCAGTTGTAGTAAGAATATAAGAATTACCTTTGCTATACATAGGATTAATTGGGCCAATGACATCAATTCCCCACTATACATAAGGTTCTTCAATTGTTACAGACTACAATGACATTGCTTCCCTTTTATTTTTTCCAAAAAATATTTGGCAAGAAATACAATTTCTAATCATTGCGTATGAATCTTTAAAAATGATTTCCCAGTAATAGCTAGCTCTTGTAATCATGTGTGTTTTAGTTATAGGTGAAAAATGTCCTCTACAAATGCCTTCATCAAGTTCAACAAGAACCTTTTGGGATTTCATTGAATCAATACATCTTAGTATCATTCCATCAAAAATTGTTTGAAAAAGTATTTCAACAAATAGTACATATTGGTTTTCCTTCATATTTAATGCTCTTCTTTCTTTTGAAGACATACCATTTGGGAATTGGAAAAATTTTAGATTAAAAATGATATCATTATACCATTTTGAAGTGCATGAAGAAGATCTCGTTAAAATTGATATAAATCCATTTAGTGAATTAGTCCATGTCATAAGTTTGCATAACCCCTATCCTTTAACTTCTATCAATGGCTTGATCTCAATTTCACATTCTTGAAGTCTTGCAAGATAATTTTCCCATTTCCCTTCTGCCAATTGTTGATTAAGATCATTTTAAATACATATGTTGGAAGATATGATATAACATGAGATGAAAAGATGTAATTTATGAAGTGTGTCACTGCTTTAGCCAAAGAAATATTTGCTTCTTTTTTTGTCAATATGTCAACTCATAGTCATGTAAAGTTTTACTCATAAAACTTATTGGAAGTTATTCTCCTTTGAGATTTCTTTGTGTCAAGATAGAAGAAACTATATCTTCTAAATCAAAAGAATATATGATAAAATAGTGATCAAATTTTGGACTAACAAGAACTTGAGATGAAGTAATTTCATTCTTGATCTTAGTGAATGCTATTCAAATTTTTTGTGTCCATTCAAAATTTCAATCCTTTTTCAATAAGACATTTATTTGTTTCATAATTGTCATATAATTTTGGATAAAACTCCTTACAAAATGTATCTTGCTAAAAAATCATTGTACTCCTTTTCTCGGCATTGGAGGGCTCAATTCATTGACAAATTTGACTCTCTATGGATTTATGTAAATTATTTATTTACTGACTATATATCCAAAGAGTTTTCCCTCTGAGACTATGAGAAAAAAATCCTTGGGATTCAAAGATATTCCATATAATATACATCACTCAAATACTTTCCTTAAATTATCGATGTGATTTTCTCTTACTCTGTAGTGAATAGTAAGATCATCTTGATAGTTAGCCATGAATTTTCCAATTAAATTTTTGAAGGCATGATCCATTTCCCTATACAAAACATTCTCCAACAATTTTCAATCCAAAGGGCATATGTACATATGCATATGTCTCCCTCTAGGGTGTGATAAAAGCAGTTTTAAGCATGTATTCCTATGCTACCAATACTTGGGTATATCCAGAGAAACCATTTGACATGGACATTAGAGTTGAACAAGTCACTTATTATAGGAGCACTTCCATGTTATGGAGGGGACAATTGTGTTTGATACTTTCCTTTTTGGAATATCTAAAATCGACACGAACATGAATCTCCCCAATTTTATTCCTTACTATAAAAAGGTTTGAAATCCATTCTGAGTGTCTAATCAGAAAATTTGTTCTAGCCTTCTTCAACTTTTCAATCTCAACTTTTACCATGGGTTTAAATTTAGGATTCACAATCCTCAACTTCTTCTTGGATAGATTTGTTCATTCTTTCAATGGTATTATATGTTGAAATATTGATTTATCATAATCCTTCAAATCATCATACACCCATGAAAAAACATCATAATATTCTTTGAACAAAGAAATGCATTGATCAACTTCTTTCTCACTGCAACTCGTACTGATATTTACATACTTCAGGGAATGTTGAGTTCCAACATTTATTTTATGAGTTTCCTGCACTTTTCTAATAGATACTTCTTCTTTCAAGTTAGGAACTTTGGTTTGGTAATATATTATGAAAAAATACTCAAAATTGATACAATCCTTTGAAATAGGTATATGACTTTGATCTTTAGGGTTCTCTACAACATCACTTATATCAACTAGAAATTCAGCCAACTACTCATCGTTCTAAAAAACATGGAGATAATATTTATTATCAGAAACTAAAGGCCTAAAAAGACTTTTGACCAAAAATGTATTTTGGCTCTATGGATCATTAGGATTGAATAAAGATACAACAACCACCAGTGAGTTGGCCTTCTAATTCTTATCTCTTGGTATGAAACAAATGTTAATTGAACTGAAAAAATTCATGAGTTCATTTACTCTTTTGGCATAAAATTTCAATTTCTCTTTTTTTATTTTTTTCTTCTTACTTGTATGATTTATAACTAGTTGAGAATCGTCAGTTATGATCAAATGTTCATTTTTCATATGTAGTGAAATATCTATTCCTTGTATCAATGCTTCATATTCAACTTCATTATTTGTACAAGGAAATTTGAGTTTGATGGTGTGTGGTTGTATAATTGAACTTGGGATATTGAAAACAAACCATAATCCACTTCTATATTTGAAGAAGGAAACCTCAAAAGACATCTTCCAAAAGCCTTCAAAAGAATTTTCTCCTTTTCATTTTGATATACTTGGATTCTCTAGGTGAAGCACAACATAGTTTCCAATACTGACATAGATCTAGTGTTGCATTAATTCATTATATTTTTTCTTGAAACAAACTAGATTTATGGCTTCTCGGGGGAGTTTCACCAATGTTCCATCTTTGTTTGGTAGAAACATACAACTTCCATTTGTCATGATGTAACCTTCAATTAATGAGAACCAATATATTCTGAAAACTACTGCATAAGCTAGAGGCAAGTCCACCACAATGATAGTGAAGAAAATTGCAATATGGGGAGTAACATGTATCTAGGCACATAAATATTCGATTTTCCCATATGTTGGGACCTTCCTTGAATCTAACAAATAGATTCTCTCTCCAGTTTCATAATACTTTGTACATTCCATTCCTAAATATTCCATTACCGACAAGGGCATAATATTGTTGGTTTCTCCTCTGTCAACCAAAAAATAATGTAATACTACATCAAGATATTCTATTTTGATGTAGAAAAGATGGAACTTACCCCTTGGTTTAACTATCAAAATATTTTGTTGAATCTTGGAATTTGTTACACCAGCTTCAATTCTCATTGTTGCCTGATGCAAAATATAATAATCTTTTCTCTTTGTTGTGTGATTTTTACAGCGTCCATTGACGCAACCGCGCTCTCACAGCTGGCGGTCGCTCCACCAGGACCTTCTGTTTCTCACGGGCCCGAAGATTCAATGCTCTTCAACTCCCTAGGGAGTTACGAGTCACCCACAACGACTTCTTCGGGGAATCGGGATATCGCGACTCGGGGGTTCGTGATTCCTGTGAACACCATCCACTAACAGCTACATACCCTCCGAAACCCTGAACACCGATGCTCCGATATGTCTCCACGTGTCTCCCACGAACTTCCGGGTCCCACACTTCCATGTCACTTCAGGAGTTCACGGTTCGCGGGTCCGCGACTCCAAGTCTCCTGCTGCTGGGAACCCCGAATGCCGAAACTCCGATGCTCCAGATTCGTGCCACCTGTCTGCACTCAGATCGACGGTCTCGATCAAATTGGGGAATCGCACTTCGCGATTCTGATGTGCATGTGTTTCTTACGCTCTTGATGACGTGTAGATGCTGCGGATGCTCCTGCATCATCCATGAAAGGGAGAGTAATCCCCAACTTAGTCAAGTCATAAATTACATTATAAGTCATCCATGGAGGATTATTCATTTGATTAAAAAAATTATTTTTTGATGTTTCTAGAACGTATGTTTTACTTTTCTATTTCTCTTTTTCAACATTCTCTTTTTCTTTGAATTTATTGACTTGTTCCATGGCTTTCAAAACATTTTCTTTTGATATATATGACTCTTCATGTTCATAAAAAATACACAAGGATGAATCACCTTCATCGATATATAGATATTCAATACTTTCATCCTGAATGATTTTGGCCTCTTGGTCAAAGTTTTCAATATTTTCTTCATCAAAGATATCTTCTTATATGATATCATTAGGGTTTTGCAAACTAGGTTCTCTTTACCTATCCTCTTTAGTTCTATCTTCATTTCTGATCCTATCTTCCTATATAGGATTTATTCTCTATTCCTGAGTAGGAACTCTAGTGTTTTGATTGTTTGGGGAAAACAATTCTCCTCTTCTCAATATTGTTAGATCATTATACATTTGTTGAATCATTTGATTCCTATGAGTTATTTATAATATTTTTTTTTTGTTTATTGAGTTGATAATGGATCTCTTCTTATATTAGGGACTACTCCTTGAAAAATCTGTCCACCAACTCCTCTATTTTCGACGTTACTTGTTCCCCGATTTTCAACACTCTTTGAAGTTGATGCCCCTTGATTTGAGATAGCAAGAGAATCCATTTATCTTCGTACTTTCCTAAGGATGATTCCAAGATCAACATATGTTTCTAGCATTAGTTCTTCAATCTTTGTTGCTTTATGCATAGCTCCATCTAGGTATTCAATTTTTGAAGCCTTGATAGAAAAATTTTCATTTGAAGGAATTGTGTTTTTATAACATCCAAGTATGACTAGAGTTTTTGGTTTTCATTCTTCCAGAATCTAATTTAATGTATTGAAAATTATTTGATTAAAATATCTAATTATTTCACCCTTTTTCAAATGAATTTGGGTGAATTGTGTGAGCAAATTGTGATATGCTACCAATGGAGCATGCATTGTAAAAAACATGGCTTCTAAATCATGAAATGATGAAATTGATCTTGAAGGAAGAGACATATACCATTCATAGGCCAAGCATGTCAATGTATGAATAAAAATATTGACCATTGCATCATCATGTTCTACTCAATGAAACTCATGCATATTCATAAATAGATCCATGTGTATTTTGGGGTCCATCACTCTGTCTCCTGAAAATGTCATCAACACTCCTTGTAGAAGAGTTAGAAATTGATGTTCTTCTCCTTGAATATTAAGTGGGCTATTTATAACCTTTCTTCTTGGAATTATATATCTTTCATTTGTCTCTTCATGATGCTCAAGATTCTCTTGTATGTCACCCATTATCATGATTCTTCTTTTGTTGGTTGTGGAAATTTCTCTAAATTCTTGAATTTGATTTTTTTTATTGTGATTCTTATTATTGAGTCCTTATATGATTCCATATTTCAATTCATATATTTTCTTCTTTTCCTTCTTGTGATTTCTCTTTCCTCTTCACAGTAAATGGTTTCCCAAAACCTTTCAATCTCTTCATGAGTTCTATATTTTGTCAATGTGAAATTATGCAATTGATGAAGAATGCTCGTTTGATTTCCAAGACCAAATTGTAACTAGGGCTGATTAGGCTATGGTTGGGTCACTAGAATTTTGGTATGCAAAACCAACCTTTTGTTCTCTCTAGTATGGTCACCAAAAATGTTAATTTTAATACTTTTCAAGATCCAAAAAACAACCTAACAATGATATGAATCCTCCTACGTTTTTATAGAGGTGGTACTCCTCTATAAACTCTTTAAATGTTTATCTTGAATATATTGGGATGATAATATGAAAATGGGAGAGTGCTAAATAGAAAAATCCAAATATTTTTCACTCAAACAAATAAAAATATTGTTGACTGGAACTAATATACATACACTAAATAATTTCTGAGAAAGGCACGATGAATCTTCACTCATAAAAATATAATATTTGCAGAAATATTATATAGAAATAAATAATAGTTAAAGAAAAGATAAATTAAATGTCACATCCATTAGAATATTCAATATTTTTTATCACATTCAAGGAAAGAAAGATAAAAGGCCCACATATGAAATAACTTAAAAAAAATATTTTCATTTAAAAGAGGATAGAATATGATAGGAAAACATTAAATATCTCATGCTCAAAACTTAGAGTTCAAAAGATATTATCGAAGTTTATCTCTGAAGTAGTTCTCTAGTATATTTTTGAAAAATAATATAGTCTTTGATAGTAATAAAAAATAAATTCATTCATCCAAAGTTGGACTAGGATTGGGGTCCCATGGACCATAAAATGAAAGATCAAAACAGGGTTGGACCTAAAAGGAAAACAAAGAGAAGTGATTGGAAAATGGTGATGTATTTCTTGGGATAGATAAAACACAATTGGATGAAATCTCAACAGGAAGAGAAACAAATAAAAAATAATGTGATCGGTTTTACTCATTGTGATGGTGTTCTCTCTCTATTATTTTCCTTCCAATTCTCCTTTTGTATTCTCATGAATTGTGATTTTTGGGCCAGTTGTAACTATCACTTCTTGATTTTCTTCGATTATGTTGATTAAGGTTTGCCTTAAAAAATGATCAAAATAATCCCTCATAGGTGCAACAATTACTTCTTGTCTCACTTTATATAAAATAATGAGTCTTCAATGTCTTAGTATTCAATTGAAACTTGATGGAATGTATCCTCAATGTCCTCATTCTTGTTCACATAATTGACTAGCCAATTCTTGACCCCAAATTATGAGTGTTTCGTTAGGCCATTGAATATTTCCTCCGATGCATATTTTGATATTTCCACTTTTGCCTCAAACTGTATCTAAGTCATAAACACTGAATTTAAAATGATTTGTGTATCATCAACCTCTGTTGTACTTCCATCTAAGTCCAAATCAATTAATTTTAAATAATATTCACCCCTCTTGACACTTAAAGTATCAAGGTCATCTAATATTTCTTTTAAGCATTTTATTCCTTTTATCTGACAAGCCTTTAATTGTTTAATACAAGCCAGGGAGGGTAAGTCTTATTCCTTTATTTTATTCTTGGTTATGAAAGTTTAATAAAAAATGTAGTGATTGCCTCTTTATCAAAGAATTTATAATTTTACACATTATCTTCCAGGTACTATTTCAAATTTAACATTTTTGATGCCAAATCAGTAAAATTGTTTGTTAATTCCCATGTCTAAAGAATTAAAGACATTCTCTTCTAAATATTCTTTCCAATATATTGTCTAATGGTCGCAAGTAAACTTGACGTTCCTTCCAATTTAAAAATAGAATTTGGTGTGCCATCCAAAGTATTCCACATCTTCATAGTGGTGATTGGACTTACAAATAATGGAGGTGGAATCAATGCAGTTTCCAATTCTTTGATTATTTCTTTCAATTGGGTATTTTCATTTTCCATCTCATCAAACGATACTTCAAGTGCTTCCCCTATAGCCTTATGGATGCGTGAAATTATGAAAGGTTGTAAAATGTTGAGATCTAAATATGAATTGGATTTTCCTCGAATCCTTTTATTCTTTGAATGGAATATTTCAAAAAATAATTTTTTAGATCTTCTATCAAATAGAACATTTTGTACTATGAATGATTCCTCTTATGAAAACGGCTTGTTCTTGAATTGCAATTTCAGTTGCAACTTTACTTTTCTCTTGAAGTCTCTACTCATGGTAAGTAAATTCTATATTCTTGATATCAACATCTAGATCCATGTCTTCAAAGACAACCTCATATTCATGTATGATATTTTCTACATCTTGTTGGGTACTTTGTATTTTTATTTTAACTTGAAGCTTATGAAACCACTCCAATTTTCCCTTCGGAGGGTTTTCGTCACATCCATCATTAGAATTATTGATCGAAGGATTCTTTTGATTTGGTTCCACTAAATGAAAACTTTTCTTGGGTAGGCTACTTCTTTTTGAAACATTGGGAGAATGTGTACTTCTTTCATTCACAACTCTTCCCCACTATTTGTGTTGGTATGTAGTACTAATGACAATTTAAATATTGTTTGTTTTCTTTTCAACAGTTATTGTTGGTGGGTCTTGAATGCCACCCTCCTCTTGTCTAAATAAAAATGTATTATTAAGTGAAATACTAAAACTAGTGGATTTCATATGGTCCACGAAAAAGTGATTGGGGTCAAACCCCTTGATTTCTTCTACAAACCTTAAATCGTACTAGTCTAACTATACTACAAATTCATCAATTTTTTAAATACACCTTAATTGAATTTTTCCAACTTTCCCCTATAAAGGAATGAATTGTTTCTTTCTTTTATCATAAAATAAATGTACCCAAAACATGTATCATCTCGCAATCTATGTAACAAACATTTTATCAGGAACATAGTATGAAAGATAAAGAGTCATTTCATGAGAATAATATATTCTAACAACACTATAGTGTTCCATACTTTCAATGATCCCATTTTTATATAGGAAGGTTGATGCTTCCAAGGATAGTATGGATGTTTGTGGCCCAAAGAAAAGTTTCTTAAAAGAAGCGAAAAATGTGTTATAAACTTCATAAAAATGATAACTAGATTTGTATTTCCATAAAGTTTGGTACCACATTGGTACTAGGTCAATTTTACAATCGAATCATCTTCCCACAGTCAAACCCTTAAAGACATGACAGTAAGTAATACAAAATATCAAATATGAGGACATATAAAATCTCTTGTTTTAATTGAAATTTGATCATTGAGAAGAGGTTTATCTAGATGTAATCTTCTCCCAGTCGAATATTTTTTGTTCATGAACTCTAAAACATAAAATATAAAGAACCAACTGAGGAATACTTATTGTAGATTCTTGACCTATGACTCAGGTGAAAATCCATGTTATCTCTCTATAAGGGTTTTTAAGTAAACTAACTTGAATGTTAGATATGTCCTCAAGCATCATTGTTAGATCTTCAAGATATTCCTGCAAGAGTTGTAGTCCATTGTCTCTTTCCTTTAAGAAGATTCTGGCTTCATCTCCTTTAAACATTATTGTTGTATCATGAATTTTTAACATTATTTTGAAAATTTATGGTGATAAATAATTATCCAGGAGTATCTTGGTGGCCACCCACCTATTCCAGCTAGATTAAAACAATTTTTTTGCAACTTACTATTTTAGCAGTTTTTCAGGTCCCAATGAACAAATGAGAAATCATACACATACACAGTACACTAGTGTTTTACGTGGAAACCCAAAGTGAGAGAGAAACACGAAACAATTTTTCTTATATGTCTTTAAGAATTACATTCATTGCAAGCACTAACTTCCTTTGTTTTCCAGCTGCAACTGTAAGGAGGCTACAACCTGAGGGAAGCTCCAACTCCCCAATTCTCTAGCTACAAACCAAAGGAGACTACAACCCCCTATGTTCTTTGGCTACAACCGGAATGTGGCTACAACCACCTGTCCTTGCCCCATCCAACTGCTCTGAAATATAACTGTCAAATGTAGAAACTGAATATGTCACTGAGAAACCTGTCACTGTATACTTATCAACCAATATGATATGATCCCATATACATCAGATGTATAAACTAAATATGTCACTGGGAAACCTGTCACTGTATACTCATTAACCAATCGGATCTGATCACATATACCTCAAACACTATACCAGAATTTTGTACCTCAAATGATGTGCTAGAACCTCACTGTTATACAACCTCTACATGTACCAATAACTTCAGCAACATACCTCAACCAAAATCCCTCAAACATTAACCAATACTAAAATTCAGTAGATCTACCTAATATCATCTCTCCAACAAGCCATGAACTCCCAAGAGGGAACACAATGTATTTACAAGGCAAACCCTCAACTTGATTCATAAAATCAACACTACACATATGAGAACCATACTTTTTTTTCTTCTTGTAGTGTTCTGTTGTCGTGGTTTTGTTGGCACATATCCATTGCCACAATTTTTCTGTTGCGATTTTTCTGCCACACTTTTTCTGCTGCGGTTTTTCTACCACAATTTTCTTGCCACACTTTTCCTTCTATGATTTTTCTGCTGCACTTTTTCTGCCGCACTTTTCCTGTTTCACTTTTTCTTCCGCAATTTTCCTACTGCACTTTTTCTGCCACACTTTTCCTACTGCACTTTTCCTTCCGCACTTTTTTTGCCGTAGTTTTCCTGCCGCCCTTTTTCTACTGCAAATTTTCTTCCACACTTTTTCTGCCGCACTTTTTCTGCTACAATTTTCCTACCACACATTTTCTGTTGCACTTTTTCTATTGTTGTTTTTATGTCACACTTTTTCTTCCATACTTTTCTCTATCAATAATACCTGTCCAAATAACGTTTTACAAAATAGATATTCAATTATATTCAAGTGTGATTTGAATGAGATACCCTTGCCTCTTATTTATAATTTTATGTAGCTTCCTCAAGGGGTTACCTTTTAACCCTCTTAACCCACTTTCCTTATTTTAGAGCTAGCCCACTTCTAACCACTTGTCCACTTAGTAATTTCTTCATTAACTTTATTATTTAAATAAGATCTTTTGTATCCACTTTGACTTACAATACACTCATCACTTCAATTTATTATTTACCTTCTAAAATCTCTTAAACCACTTTCCTTGTTTTAGTGCTAACCCACTTCTAACAAGTTGTCCACTTAGTAATTTCTCCATTAACTTTATTATTTAAATAATTTATTTTGTATCCACTTTGACTCATTAACTTTATTATTTAAATAATTTATTTTGTATCCACTTTGACTTATAATACACTCATCACTTCATTTTATTATTTAAATAATTTCTTCTTTTTGACCACTTTGACTACTTTGACCTTTTGGGGCTTCTAGATGACTAATGAAGGTTCTCCAACTTCACATGGCCATAACTCTATAACTGTGAGGACTTATGTGACGTTCCACATACCACTAGAAATGGAATGACATGTACTAACCATATAGAATATTCTTACCTACAAATATATCAAAATGCATACAATTATCCATAAAATAAACTTATGTCCATATCCCAAACCTTTGTGCTACCAGAATTCACTACCAGAATTTATTCAAGGGTTGACATCAATGACAACCAACCGAATTAATAAACAATATTCCCCTTTGGCATTGGTGGTAACACTCTGATTCAATACTAAAATCATGTTATGCAATATTGAATTCATATCAATCATGCTCCCCCTGTGACCATCGCTCCCCTTGGAACCATGCCTCTATGCTCTGCATATGATAAAGCTCTCCCCCTTTGTCATCAATGGAAAATGTATCTTTTCATATGGGGTTGTTACTCTTGATTGAATTGTCCTTAGGGATACTCCCCCTGAATGACCTGTCCTTGGGGACACTCCCCCTGACTAAACTCTTCCCGAAACGATCTCCCAACCTAAACTGTCCTCTTTATGGTGCTTCCTTTTGTAAATATAAGAAATATAAGATAAGAATTCAAAAGAATTCATGTTGGAGTAGAAATTATTCTGCGTCTCTGGCAAAGATACTCAAAGGCTTCCTGTGGAAGAGGTTTTGTAAAGATGTCTTCCAGTTGTTCTTTTGTGCTCACATATTCAACTATGATGTTATTCTCTACAACTTGTTCCCATAGAAAGTGATACTTGATTGGAATTTTCTTTGTCTTGGAGTGCATCACTGGGTTTTTTGATATATTGATGGTGCTTGTATTATCACAATAGATTTGAATGGGATCATTATGCTCAACCTATATAACTGTCAGAGTATGTTTCATCCATAGAACCTGTGTACAACATGTTGCTACAATATACTATGCTTCGGCTGTAGATAAGGATATTGGTGATTGTTTCTTGCTTAGCCATGATACTAAACACTCACCCAAGTATAATGTTGATCCACTGGTGCTTCATCAGTCATCAATGAAACCTTCCCAATCTTCATTTGTGTAGGAAATAAGTGATATATCCTTTCCTTTTAGATACCATAATCCAAACTCTTATGTTCTTTTGAGATATATGAAAATCCTCTTCACTAGTAATACATGTGATTCCTCTGGTGCTGCTTGAAATCATGCCACATGTCCAACTGCCTGCATTACATCTGGTCTAAATGTTGTGACATATAGTAAGCTACCAATCATTGACATGTATTTCCTATAGTCTATAGACTTTGAATCATAATCTTTGATCAACTTGCAACTGGTTTGCAATCTTCCATTCCAAACCTCTTACCATTTCTCTGATATACTTAGTTTCAGAAATAAAAATTCCTTGTTTGCTTTGACATATCTAAAGACCCAGAAAGAAGGATAGTTCTCTAGGTAATGACATTTCAAATTCAATCTGCATATCCTTTGCAAATTTCTGGCTTAACATGTCATCAATACTTCCAAAAATAATATCATCAACATAAACTTCAATTAATGAAATACTATCTTGAGTTACGTTGATGTAGAGGTTGTTTTCTGCCATTCCTTTTCTGAACCCTTCCTATTGTAGATATTTATACAGTCTAGAGTACCATTCTCTAGGAGTCTGTTTTAGACCATACAAGGTCTTCTTCAATTTACACACATAATTTGCATTCTCTGACAACTGAAATCCTTTGGGTTGTTTGATGTAGACTTCTTCTTCAAGTTCCCCATTCAGAAAAGATGATTTCATGTCTGTCTGATACACTTTAATATTCTTGGAGCATGCATAAGCTAAAAGAAATCAAATTGCTTCCATTCTAGAAACTAGGAAAGTTTTCTCTTCAAAGTTGATTCCTTCAACCTGTGCATATCCTTTACATACCAATCCGACTTTGTTCCTTGTAACATGTCTGTCTTCATTCAATTTATTTCAGAATACCCACTTTGTGCCAATCACATACTTATTCTTTGGTCTTGGAACCAATTACCAAGTGTCATTCTTCTCTATTTCATCCAACTCTTCAGCCATGGCCTTATTCCAAAAATCATCCTTGTTGGCCTCTTCAAAATTGTTTGGTTCAATCGTAGATGAGAGTGTTAGGTGCATTTTTTCTGGCAAGTAGATTATTCTTCTAGTCTCAACTCTTGCATCTTTGTTTCCAATAATCGAAACTGAAGGATGATTCTTTTGTACTTGTTTTCTAGGTGTCTTTTGAGGCACTTGATGAACTTGCTCTTATACGTTTTTCCGATCCTCTTCATCTTCCCCTTCTACTTCTTCTTCGTAAAGTTGTTCCATTGATTTATTTTCTTATTCCTTCAATTCTCGTCCACCTGTTTCATCAATTGTTACATCGATGTTTTCCACAACTTTGTTCGACCTCAGACTGTAGTAGTTGTATTCTTTTATTGCACTTGAGTAACCAACAGGTACTCCTTTGTCCACACGAAAGTCAAACTTTCCCATTCTATCATCTTCTCTTTTGATGTAGCATTTGCTTCCAAATACTCTCAAGTTATTCACATTTGCTGGTCTTCCTTTCCATAGCTCGTAGGGAGTTTTTTTAGTGTTTTTTCTGAGAATTACTCTGTTTTGAATGTGAATTGTTGTATGCACTGCATGTATCAAAAAAATATCTGTCAATTTGGAATCCATTAGCATTGTTCGAGCCATTTCCTGTACTGTCCTCTTAGTTCATTCAACAACTCCATTCTGTTGAGGTGTCCTAGTAATGGAGAATTGCCTCTTATTCCATGTTTGTTGGAGTAGTCCATAGATTCCCTTGAAGTGAACTCTCCTCCATTATCACATCTCAAACATTTGATTTTTGAA
>CBVK0100872863.1:0-24434 GCA_900067695.1 Picea abies | reverse complement strand
CCAGTACAAGGATAACCATTCGAATGCCAACCCATTCTTCTAGAAGATTCCCTTCTAGAAACATAGAGAATTCATCTTTTCCCATGCTTTAGGAAGAGTTCGCACCCTGGCTATTCAACACAGTGTGAGAAGTTCTCACCCTGGCTTAAAGCAGCCTACGAGAATGGGTCATTCTTGCACCCAAATATATTAGCAGCCTGCGAACCTTTTTCAAAAATGAGTTTTCTGGGAAGAGATGAAAGTAACTTTTCTCAGGAGAAAGTTCCTATGAAGAGCTTGAGTACACCATCATTAATACACCATCATGATGACCAAAATCATGGGTAACACTTATGAAAAAAAATCAGCCACCTACTAAGATCCTGCCTCGACTCCTCTTCAATATGGAACCAAGGAGATCTTTTCTTCCACAAATCAGATTGCAACAAATAAAAAGTGGCAGACACCATAAGTCAATGGAGAAATTCGGCCTTCACCAATCCCATTGTAAATTGAGCCTAACAACTCCTACTTGACTTCATTCTTAATTGGAACATGTGGAAAGAAGGAAACAAGAACATATTCAAGAACATCGCCTCCTCAAAAGATGATACTTGGACTCGCCTCTAGTAGAACATCAAAGAAATAATCCTCTTGACCACTTGGATGCCCCAGGATTGGACTAGCTCTCCCCAAGACCTTTGAATCCTTCAAAGTCTCAACATTCATCCCCCTTATAGCATCCCTACCCCTCCCCCTATCATTCCTTCTTCCCCATTTCTATGGAACCCTCCCCCAAAGGGCTTCCTCAAACTCAAATTTGATGGTGCCTCAAAAGATAATTCCAGACCAAACTTCTATGGAGGATTTTTTCGCACCAGTGAAGGAAAAATCCTTACGATCTATGCCAACTTTATAGGAACTGAAAGTATCAACGTTTCATAATTGCAAGACTTAGAAGAAGGTCTCCTAATTTCCATCAGAGAATGCTATCGACTAATAGTCATCAAAGGGGACTGACAACTAATGATTTTATATCCTTCGCAAGCTCCAGGATGGAAACTCACCCAACAAAATCACTACCAGCTAGAGAATCCAAGCCACCATGGAGCACCTTAACAACCTCATCCCCAATCTAGAAGCATTTATTCCCTCCCATGTGAAATGCTTAGCCAACAAATTAGCCAACCTCTTGGCGAATGAAGGGATAAATATAGGAGACAAGCCATTAGGCCTCGACTGGAATCTTCTCCCCCCCTCCCGCCTTAAGACTGACTATACCACCCTAGCCCCTGTTGATTTTTCTCACCTGTATCGGGTGGTCGATAAGAGACCAATCTCGGGGCTCCCACCTAGGACAAGAAACCATGTGTCGAATTCAATGACCACCGACACCATGTCTCTCTCCCACTTGGCCTTTACATGATGCACCATTTAAGCAGAGATACTCTGGCTTGTATGTCCCTGCATCCAAACATTATGCTTCACTATGTGCCTTCTAGATGACCTCCTTAGGCACGACGACATGTTCTTCATCATATCTCCCTCCGTATCAGTTACCTTAGCCTCATAATGGCCTCAACCATCAATCATCCATATGGCCTTAACTATGGCTTGATTAACACTCTCCTTGAAATGATCTCTCACACGATGGTTATTGTAGTTATTTCATACCACCTCTAGTTCTGTTTTGACCAATTATCAGTTCACCTAGATCAGTTCACCCACACCCATTCTCTTAATCAGCCCCTCTTCCCTCCCAATTACCCCCTCTATGCAGATCCCATGGCTCGTGGAGGTCGCTCATGTCATGGACGTGGTAGCTCCTTTGTGTCAAGGGTTCAATCCAGATTGTGTCTTATAGCAGCGACCAAAAAATCGGTTGAATCATACCATGCACACACACCCCCTCAAATCCAGGATAAAATAAACTTAGTGGAAGAAGATGTTCGATTCCTACGGTGGTTTTTTACAGATGAGGAGGTTTGATCCGATAGTAGATCTTGGGTTCCAGACACTGGAGGTATTTTCTTCTGCGAATCCCATTATCTATGAACCATAGAACTCTATTAGCAGATGAAATTTCTCCTGGGACGAGCCCTTGCAGAAATAAAGGATGATAAGGAAGATATAATGCTCCAGATGGACAAGATGCAAGCGCAGATTCGACTCCTAGACCACAAGATGAACCTGCTGGAAAGGAAGATCGTCGACATCGACCTTTAAGCTCTGGAAGCACCTCCCACCCAAGTGAAATAGGAGGCTGGGCCATCCAATACTTAGTTTTTTTTTCTATGAAAAGTTTCTTTTTGTATATCATAACTCATATTGTAGATGATGGAATCTGGGCCATACCCAACAATTATATATCTAGGCATATAATTAGACCAGTTTTAAGTCATTTTCAGGGTTCTAGATATATCTACTATTCGTCCTCTAGATTTACAAGAAAACATTCATGCAAAACATTAGACAAACTATTGCACTGTTGTTGGTCTGGTTTCCCTAGTGGTAGGCTAGCATCAGACTTTTTTGTAATCTTTTCAATGGAAATATAACTAGTTATGGATTATTGACAAAAAAAAAACATGTCTTCAACTTGTGTAAGCATTGCAAGGACATGAGGTTGTCATTGTGGATCCATATGGTTTTGAGCTGAAAAGTTGTGATGATTTCTCTCTCTTTTACATCTCATGGACATTTGACCTATATCTGTATTCACTGCCTGAATTTTGGCATAAAACTCTTCATACACATGATAGGTTTGAATGTTAGTCAAATGATCAATCCTATCATTAAATTTTCGATTTGCAATATTCATATCTTCAAGTACCACTCGTTTATTATCCTCAATTTGAATTTCTTCAATAAGGACTATCTTAGCAATTTGAATTTATTCATTTGGTACTATCTCAATATTTCTTGCATCTTTTTTTCAATGAGAGTTAGAGGTTGAGTTTGGGCATAGATATCATATAAACTTATTTTTTCATGGGATTATCTTTTCCTTCAAGTTCTTCATCTGGTACTATGATAATATTCGACCAATTATGTTTTCTTTGTTGACATGTTCTTTGTTGTTTATAATTTTGTTTTCTTTGTTCTTTTTGTTGATTAGTAGTCATTTGTTGTGCCTAAAATTTATCGATGTGCTCTTTGTCTTTTTAAATTTTATTTTCTCTATTCTTGTTGTTGGTTAGTTTTCATTTCTTGTGACTTTATTTCTTGATATGCTCTTTTTCATTCATAATTTATTTTTCCCTATTCTTGTTGTTGGTCACTTTTCATTTGTTGAGACTTTCTTTGTCGATATGCTCTTTGTCATTCACTTTTATTTTTTTTTTGATCTTCCTTTTGTTCATTAGTGATTTACTCTAACTTCTCTCTTTTTTTCCTAACACGATCTCTTGTTTGTCTTCTTACATCCTCAACATGTACATCATTTTTTTCTCATCATGAGAAGACATGATAATAACCAAAACCATGTGTCAAAGAGAGGAAACATTGAAATCAATTGAAGAGACACTAAAACCATTCACGAACACTAAAATAGATTTATTTCTTTGTACATCATCATTTTTCTTATTATTATTATGATATGACATCTTAATTTGAATTACTATATATAATTGAAACCCTATATCAAAGAAACAACATCATGCACGAAACATTGAAATGTAAGAAGGATATTGAAATAAGTGCAAGAAACACTGAAACCAATGAACTTACATTGATTTCAATCAATGTAACAGACACTCAAACCAATGCATAAATATATGGAAATCTTGTGAATTTAAACATAAATAAACAAGGCCAGATATCTTGTAATACATGTTTCCATTAGGAATAAAAATTAAATAAAGCATATATATTATCACAAGCAGAAACATATCATTGAATAGACTTTAACCAAATTTGCCTTGGTTTACTATGTCATATCAAGCCACGCTGGAATTTTCCTTGTTTTTTTGGGTGAAATTAAGTCATCGTTCTAATCTCACTTACCTTGATTACATTCTAATTAACATTCAACTCAAGTCAAGCCATTTGACCCACATATTTTGATTTATTAAGTTGGATAAAGTCACATTGATTTTTTAAGTTGAGTAAAGGAAAATTATGATTTATGATAATGACCTATTTATTTTCCATCTTTCTATCATATATTTAAATAAATAAAAATAAAATTTTATTATAAATTATAAATTTTAACAATTTTTAAAAAAAATGAAAAATGAAAACACTCTACAGTTTAATCAACATTTAACCTATACCATTCTAATGCCACTTATCTTACCATTATAATGTCACTTACCTTATACATGGATAATTCGAATGGCCTCAAGGGAGGAGAAAAACCCTAGCCTGAAGCTCATGCACCCCCCTGCCTAAACGACTTAGCTTACTCTGCAACCATCAACCCAATCGCCAGGGGAGAACTCAGCATCGGCTCTGGTCTGCTGAAATGGGCAACGAGGAGGGGGGGAAACCCCCCTCTTACAACAACATTATAGCTAATGACAAAGCCGACAAAAGATCAAAACGACCTGCATTCGAGCCGCCGCACCAAATCTGTGAGGAGCTCCTCACCAAAGAACAAGGTTTACGAAAGGAGATGGACATGGACGCCAACACCTCTTCTCCCAAAGCACCTCGTGGATGGGAGCCCGACAAATGCATACCACAAATTGAAAAAACGCCCAGGTATCTCATCAGCTCAACCAAAGTTGGGGAGCACACCCAATTCATGCAAGAACACTCCCTCATTGGTAAGTTCCTAGGACTATGCCCATCAGAAAGAGACCTAAACAAGTGGATCAAACACTGGTGGAACCCTAGGGGCGACTAGGAGGTCCAACTGAGTTCCAAAGGTTTCTTCATGATCATACTGTACAACCTAGAAGACAAGGATCACATTTTTGAGAATGGCTCGTATTTTTTCAACTCAGCAGGGCTGTTTCTCAGGTTCTGGACGGAACACTTTAGCCCATACAAGGAAGACTTCTCGATGGCTCCGGTCTGGATTCGTCTCTACTCACTCCCGCAGGAATTCTAGCTGGAGGAAATTCTGATGGGAATAGGAAACACCATAGGGAAATATTTCAAAGCCTCTAAAGCTACAAAGCAACGAAAATACACCTCCTATGCCCGCATCTGCGTCTACATGAACATTGCTCAATCCCTACTAGGAACCGTAATATTGGAGTATCAAGACGAGGATTGGGTGCAAACCCTCGATTATGAACACATACCGTTTAGATGTCACCGATGCCATGAACACAGCCACTTGTTCAGGGATTTCCCACTGACCCAGCCAACTCCCAAAGATGAACAGAATGGGCAGAAGGATGGCTTCATAACAATCCAAACACGGAAGAAGAACCCACCTCGCAAGCAAGTGGTAGGCCCCAAGCTGGCTATCCCGACCAAGAATGCCTTTGACATTCTCAGCCAGCTCCCAGAGGAGGCGGAAATCCAAGATCCGCACAAAGGAGCTAAGTCGGACACGGGCCCTGGCCCCACACCTTCCCCTGATCAGAACCAGGAAACCCACGGCGAGGAAGGCGGGGAAGTCGATGGTGACACACCCATGCAATTGGATGCCCAAGACCTAGCAGGCATAGACCTTGAAAAACTGGAAGAAGCCCTCAATGCTAGAGACCTGCAGGGCCTTCCAGAAGAGCAGCTCTGAAAGGTACACAAGGTATTCCTCGAATCCACAGTAGGATCCACAGCCCGCCTTGGCATTGCAACAAAATCAAGCTCTGGATCTAAGAGAATCCGATGCGAAATCAAGAGACGAGGGCAAAAACCGACTCATCAACTAATCAAAGAAGCAGACAATCTCATGATCAACTCAGGCTAGATTCAGAAGCTCTCGGAGGGATACCTCCACCCACCCTCCTCCACCCAATGATGAAGACAATCTCTTGGAACATAAGGGGCCTCAATGGCAGGACCAAGCAAAGGATCCTCAGGGACTGTATCAAGGAGGAAAACCCAGACATTATAATTCTACAAGAAACAAAATGCGTAGGAATGGAAGCGGAACATATCTTCCAGCGCCTCTAGAAATACTGCCGCTACTTTTACTTGGATGCAGTGGGGGCTTCAAGAGGCCTTTCCATTCTCTGGAACCCAAGCCACATTGCCCTTGGAGAGCCCTTCTCAACTGCAGGAACCCTAACAACTCTCTATGAAGTAATAGGATCAAATCATGAAGGCACCATCACCAATGTCTATGGTCCACAAAGTCCACAGGAGAAAAAAAAGCTCATGGACAAGCTAATCTACATCAAAGCCTTGGTCACCACACCCAACTAGATCCTTGGAGGTGACTTCAACATGATAATGTCTCTAGAGGAGAAATCTGGAGGAAGCAAGTGGCTTAACCCGGAAAGCAGTAAGTTCAAAACCCTTCATGAACATTTAAAATTAGTAGATATAGAAAATAGCAATGGCACCTTCACCTGGTCCAACCGCAGATCAGGCAGCCAGCATGTGGCATGCAGGATTGACCGCTTCCTTGTTGCGGAGGAGCTAATTGAAAGTGGCCTCTCTTTGGAAAGCCTAATTCTCCCCAAGGTAGGCTTAGATCATTGGCCAATAGTGCTCCAAATCCTAGACGAAAATACCCCCGCGCTCAAACCCTTCTGGTTCGAGAAATTCTGGCTCACCCACCCCGACTTCCAACACCTAGCGACAAATTGGTGGCGACAAGCTGAGGTGAATCAAGGAACCAAGATGTACAAATTCCAGCAACGACTCAAAAACCTTAATCAAATGCTCAAACACTGGAACAAAACTACCTTTGGTAACATCATTCAAAGCATCAAAGACATCGAGAGCCAGTTAGCCGAGATCCAAAAAATCTTTATCGGGGGAACTTGAACTCCTAAGCTCATGATGGAAGAGGGGCAACTTCTATTGTAACTAGAACAGAGAAGGCAGCAAGAAGAAATCTTGTGGAAGAAAAAATCAAGAGTGCAGTGGCTCAAGGAAGGGGAAAAGAATACAAAATTTTTTCACCGGACCATGATCCACATGTGGCACATAAACAGAATAACCCACCTGGAGGACGAACACGGAAATATGCTACGCAAGCACAGTTGCATCGAGGAAGAGCTTACACGACATTATCGAAACCTCATGACAGAAAATCAGCAAAACCGAGAGGAAGCCATTGCTCGATTTACCAGTCACATCCCCTCTCTCATAACGCCCACACAGAATGTTTCTCTCACAAGGCCAATCACCCAAGAGGAGGTGTATCAAGCTGCAAAAGATATGCCCTCCGGAAAAGCACCAGGCCCGGATGGCTTCACAACGGACTTCTTCCATCAGTGCTGGGACATAATATGAAAGGATGTTTGGGAGGTGGTGGAGGAGTCACGCACCTTGGGCCAAGTCCTTCAAGCTTTCAATGCCACCTTCCTCACTCTCATCCCAAAGGAGGAGCAGGTCACCAACCCCAAGCACTTCAGACCGATAGCCTTATGCAACGTCATCTACAAGATTATAACTAAGGTATTCGCAAATCGAATCAATCCCATCCTGCCTTTTGTCATCTCCCAGGAACAAGATGGCTACATAGAAGGCAGGCAGATCATGGATAGTGTCATCCTAGTGCATGAAGTCATCAGCTCTCTCAAAATAGAGAAAATCCCAGGTATACTAATCAAACTAGACCTTTCAAAAGCCTTCAACAAATTCAGCTGGCACTACCTTAAGGCCACCCTCCTAGCCTTCAGTTTTGACCATTCCTGGGTTAGGTGGATCATGAACCTCACCTCCACGACCTTCTTCTCAATCCTAGTCAATGGGGTTCCCTCCCGGCCTTTCTCATCCTCCAGAGGTATTCGACAAGGTGACCCACTTTCACCCTTCCTCTTTGTCCTCATGGTGGAAGGCTTGGGACGCTATATCAAGTCATCGATCTAGGAGGGCAGCCTCAAAGGCCTCCCCCTGCACAACATCAGACCAGCGCCCTCCCATAGCTAATTCATGGATGACACTCTCCTCATGAACTCTCCCACTACACGAGAAGCACAAAAGTTCAACTCTATCCTATCTGATTTCACAGAAGCCTCGGGCATGACATTGAACCTCGATAAGTCCAAGCTCTTCTTCTTCAACACCCCAACCATAGTTCAACTACACATTTCTGGAATTCTAGGCATCCCTAGGAGCTCCCTTCCATCCAAGTACCTGGGCATTTCCCTCACGGGAGCGCCTGCTAAGTCCATCTCTTGGGACAGCCTCCTCCTCTCAATCTCCAACCGCCTAGCTAGCTGGACCTTTAGACCCCTTAACATAGCAGCCCGACTGGTCCTTCTAAAGTCGGTCCTCCAAACCCTTCCCAGCTACCTCTTCACTGCCCTAGCCGCGCCCAAGCAAATCATTAGGGATATCAAAAATTTACAAAGAAATTTCCTTAGGCAAGGCCTGCAACCGAACAAAAAATGGGCACTGGTCAGCTGGGACAAGGTATGCGCTCACAAAATCTTGGGAGGCCTTGAGCTTCATGACCCTAGTAGGCTGAATCAGATAATGGGAGCCAAGATCTGGTGGCGATGGCTGAAATCGCCAGATGCTCTATGGGCACGAATCTGGAAGCACAAGTATGCTCCAACAATGCAGACTGATCAATTGATCCGACACAACACCAAAATACAGGGCTCAAACATCTGGAATACAGCATGGAAAAATAGGGATTTAGTGCAAAAGCATGCCTTCTGGGAACTACACAATGGCAACAGCGCAGAGTTCTGGTAGGAATCCTGGCAACAACTCAAACCGCTGACCGATCTCATCCAGCTCACACCTCTATAGCATGTCTTCAGCCAAACCCCCTCACTAAAGGTCAAAGAGCTCTGGAAACCCTGGGAAGCGATTCAGACATGGAGGCAGTGGAAGACAACCCATCTAGAGCTAGGAGCTCCTCCTGATGTTGATATCTCGACCTGGCAAAACAAAGCAGCGCGCAGGAAAATCCCCATCAAGGAGGGCCCTGACATCCTTCGTTGGGGATACTCAACCTCAGGAAACTTCTTGGTAAAAGAAGCCTACCACATTCACGCCAACCATCACAATCAGGAAAAGGACACCATCTGGGACAAATTCTGGGACAAAGCCCTCTAGTCGAAGGTCTCCAGCTTCCTTTGGCTCATCATCCACAATCGCATTCTGACCTGGGATAACCTCCGAAAAAGGGGTTTCATAGGTCCTTCCATTTGTGCGCTATGCCACTGCTAAGAGGAAACCAAAGATCACCTCTTCAATGGTTGTAGCTACAGCCAATAGATCTGGGATCAGGGGGCCCAAATCATGCGCAGGTCCAATCGAAATAGAAGCAGCATCAGGGATACCATAGCTCACTAGGGTGATATTGCCTTCAAAAATCCCATCCTGCACCACATCTGGCTACTTCTCCTAGGCTTCATCCTCTGGTAGATATAAAAAGAGAGAAACAAGCACATCTTCCACTCCATAGACTCCCCTCCGGAGCTCACTTGGAACAGAGTGGTTACTCACATCAAGGAAACAGTCTGAAGTAGGAGTTGGCAGGGACAAGATCGGATCTTCCACAATGAAGATCTAAGCATCCTCCAAAATTGGCAGCTTAATCTGACCGATCCGGTGACAGCACACGCACCCAAGACTCACATTCCCAGCCCCAGCACCTGGACCCCCCCCTCCACTGGATACGTCAAAGTCAACTTTGATGGCACCTCGAAGGGAAACCCGAGACCCGCAGGCTACGGGGCGGTGATCAAGGACTCCACAGGGAAAATTCTCGCCATGGTAGCAGGACACCTGGGGGAAACAACAAATAATGCACAGAATTAACAAGTTTGCTACAGGGCCTTCAACTAGCCATCTCCTTACCCAGTCATAAAATACTTCTAGAAGGGGACTCCCAAGTCATCATCCAGCTGATCACCAAGATTTTTCATGGGGCCACTCCACAAAAAATTTCACCTAGCTGGAGGCTAGCTGGAGGCTAGCTGGTCTACTTGAGGACTTCATCAACCTATGCAATTGCAACCTCAGCATCATTCCTTCCCATGTTAAAAGGAAAGCAAATGGAGTGGCTGACTACCTAGAAAATGAAGGAGTTCAAAGGGAATCAGATTGCACAATCTGGGATGGCCGATCTCCTGAAGTTTCCGTCATACCAAAACATTGCCAACTCCTCGCTGAAAAGGACTTCCTACCCCCGGATGGGGTGTTATGCGACCAACTGAGACACATGGAGGCGCAGCCTGGGCACGTGGAAGAGCCAACAAGGCATGCCATTAATAGAGGCCACCCTCCTAGCTGCGAGCAGTTAATTCGAGCCCCTACCTCCGTAAACACTAAGTGCTGATGGAGCTCCTTGCACATGGATGGGGAATGGAAAGCCAGACCACCCAACTCATGGCATTAATGTATATCGCAGACCCAGGCTTTGTTCATTGTAGTTACCAGGGAAGTAGACCTCCCACTCTGTTCACGACTCTACCATAGCTAGCTCAGCATCATCGATCCAGCAGTCTGACCCTCGCACTCACCATGCCTCGAATTCAGGGTCGGCCTCGTCGAGGCACCGACTAGCATGCACCAAAATCCCGTAGAAAGCGCCACTAGAGATTTGTTCGGGCACTTCAAGTGGCCAAGAAAAATCGCAGAGGAGGAGCCACCATTGCACCCTCGCCGCCTCGAACTCATGTGGAGGAGGACCTGTCTATTATGCTCCCTGCGGACTTCTCTGAAAGCAGGATGTTCACCGTCCCGGATGACTGGGCTCCCCCGACGCGCTTCGAGACTCCACCAATTGCTTCCAACCTGGATATTTCTCCACAACCAGCCACCACCCATAGTGAATTTTATGCTACCTGCATAGTGGAGGAGGAGCCACCAGACCTCAATGCCAGGGAGCAAGAGCACGGGCTGCCGCCGAGCCGCAATACAAGGGAACCGGAGCTGGGTCGTGAAGGAGCGGAGCCCGGACAAAATTCGCCACCCTCACCACCGTTACTGCATCCCGAACACCTCCAACTGATCTTCGACCTGCGCAGCTTAGTGGACGACCAGGCCTTCTGAACCTTGAGCATGAGCCAGCGCCTGGACATGCTATACGCAGCATACTCCAAAGCTTCTCCACGACGTCAATGTCCGACTTGTGTACAGCCCTTTTCTCTTCCCAGCAATGGAGGCACTGCGACTGACTAGGTTCTAGTTTTCTCTTGTTTCCTCATGTTTCTTCCTTTACTATGTATTAGAGCTATGGCTCCCCTGATTTCTATCTTAACTTGTTCCAGTTCAGTCTTTTTTGCACGGTTGAACTCAGAGAACAAAACCCTTGCTTTCCTTCGGGCAGGGTGGCGTAATTCTACGTCTAATTCTTTGCTATCACAGTAGACAGGTCAGCTATCCTGGTTTCCTCTATTGGCAGGACAGCTGGCCCCTGCTTGCCAGTTGTATGCCTATTTTGAAAGCTTAATATAAAGGTTCTGTTTTTATTTAAAAAAAAAAAATGTCACTTACCTTGATTAAATTTTAACTAACATTCAACCCAAGCCATTTGAGTCTCACATACTTTGATTTCTTAAGTTGGGTAAAGTCAAATTATGATTTATGATCATCAACCATTTATTTCCCATATTCTTGTAGTTCAAATACATGGATTGACAATTTCCATGTAATGAAAACATGGAAAAATCCAATTTACTTAATTTTTTAATAAATGTAGAATTTTTTACAAAGAGGATTAATTCACTTCAGTACTTAAAGAAAAGAAAAGTGCCACCCACATTTTATTGAAAAGTCTAATTGATTCTTTGTGATCATGCTACATGCTTCGGTCATTGTAAAATCAATACCTATAAATATATAATTATTTTAGAATTTCAAGACTTATGTATTCATTAAATAATTTTATTTATTTATTTTGAAGTAAATGCATGCACTAATTTGATGAGGAATAATTTTAGGAATTGCAAACGTTGAAGGAGTAACTACGATGATGCATTGACAGACCTTATTTTCACAGAGAACGTCCCACTCCACCCATCCCTTGCACAAGATGACGAGATGGTTGGTAAAAATTTATTGCCACATGAAAATGAAAATAGGGGCCACTTAGACTCACATGGGACCATGACTTGTTGACATTAACTGTCATGGTGTGTGAGACTACCAAGGTTCTTGCTAAAGAGTAATTCAGGTCGTTCTACTTTTTTCACAAATGGGTATTTCAGAGGAAGCGAAAAATCATTTTGAATTTCAGGGTGGTTCTGGTATTGGTTTTGAATTATGGGTTGGAGAGGGAATTTAGTTGAGGGGTCGAGGTTTTCAAGTGAAGGAATGGTGGTTGGGTTAAGTTGTGTTGGGGTGGTGGTTTGGGAAGCTTTTGTTAGTACATAATTATTTTCCTAGTCCGAATGCTTGAAAGAAAAAAAGGGATTTCACGTCAATAGAAATCCCCTAAGGAGATTCTTGGACAAACCCCTGAGGAGATTGAAAGTTATTGGAAGTTGAGAAAGTAGGTCGTGTTTAGTACACAGTGCGAGGATGGGAACACAAAACGAAGAATATGATTCAAACCTGCCAGCATTATATAATCTTGTCAATTTCTAGAAGGTTACCGTCAACTCCAAAATAATATCTCAAATTGAATGGAGAGATGTAATGTACTCTAAACATATTTACTTTCTTGTGTACATCTTTTCCAATGAGTTTTGTTCAAAATATTAATGGAAATTTAGAAAATTCTAGATTTCAATGGTTGAAATTGTATATTTTAGGTGTTTTAGGTTTTTTTTTTGAGGTGATTGAACACTTTTGTTCAAAATATTATTAGAAATTTAGAAAATTTCATCAAATTATATTTTTTGGGTGTTCTGAGTTTTTTGAAGCCACTAAATTTATTTATATATTCAAAAACCCAATTTCAACAATATAATCAAGGGAGAATTACAACAGCCAAACACATGCTTGCAAACCTCACACTCATCCCACACTGCACATTTTCCTCTATGGGAATGCATAGATATATAAGATCTATCAAATAGTTAGACAAACTGATCACTTTAGTGTGCATGTATCCATATTCTATTTTTAGTTGTTTAGTTAATGACAGAATACTAGGAGTCAAACAATCCACCCATATCTAAAAAATCATGGTAAATTAGTTGGCACATTTCAACAATCTCCACCTTGACAACAATTTACCTGATATACCATGCCCAAATTTATTCATCACCTTTCTTGCCAGCTAAGAGAATCCAAACACCATCAAAGCTCTGCAACTTCTCTAACAACACTGTTACATGAACATTTATGCACAATTTTCTCTAGTATGGACCATTATTCCTCCATCAATAACTTGTCTTATAAAACAATGCATTGTCCCATTTTGATATGCTAGACTAAGTCAAATGCACAATGCTTTGACCACCACAAAACACCTCATCATGTACTTTTCCAAACTTACCCAATAGATCCTTGCATTCTTTTAAGACATAACCTTAGGCAAGTCTCCTCTTGTCAAAATCTCTCGAATCATAACCATAGACTAAATCACTGCAACCAATGTAGGTGATACTTGCTTTTGTTATTTTAAGATACTAAATCACCCATTTCCATGCTCTTCACCTGGTTTTGCCATGTGTCCACTAACAACACCAACTGCATGTGAAATACTTGAACATTCCCATCGCAATCATCAACACCCATTTACATGCTCTTCATGTGGTTTTTCCATGTGTCTATTGACAACACCAACTGCATGTGAAATATTGACCATTTCATCGCATACATGAAACTTCCTACTAACATAAACTATATGAGACATATAACCCTTTTCTTCTTCATTAGTTAGGACATAAACCTGAAGAAAAATTACAATGGAAAGCCAAAGGGATTTTATCGATTTCACATTATTCATACCGTATTTCTTGAGTATATTCACTACATAACTATGTTGTGATAACCAAAGCTTACCATCTTTCCTATCTCTGTGTATTTCCAAGCCCAAGATTTGTTTCGCTGCTCCTAAATCCTTCATATCAAACATCCTAACCAACTGAGCCAACTTGTTGATCTCAAACATGCTTGTGCTTTCAAAAATCATAGCATTTAGCAACAAGATAATAAATATACATTAAACACAAGGGTTATACTCACTTCTTGTAAAATTTGGCTCACCATGAAGGAATCAAACATCTTGTACCATTGTCTGGTTACCTTAGCACATACAATGATTCCTAAGTTTTCAAACAAATCTTCTGTTACAATTCTAAAATAACCTTTATGGTTGTTCCATATACATCTCCTTATCCAAAAACTCCATGTAAAATAGTTTTAACATCTATTTGTACTAATTCAAGATCAAGTAACACAACTATTGTTAACACAACATGAATAGAAACAAGATTTTAACAACTGGTGATAAACTTTCATGGAAATCAATACCTTCTAAATACCCTTATGCTACCAGTCATGCTTTGAACCTTTCATCTTTTACTATGTTTGATTTTATAAAAGGAGATTCATCAAACACTGCATCTCTATCTATGATGATTATGTGGGAAGTAGGATCCCACAATCTGTACCCCTTAACATCATCACCATATTAAAGATCTACATGTTTGATCTGGGTCCTACTTAGAATGTTGATAAAAAACATAAGAATCACAACCAAATAATTTCACATTTGAGTAATCACCAGATGACATGCTCATACCTCTTCCAGAATCTTCCAGTCTTTTACAACCAATGGTGACCGAGTTACCAGATAGCACAATTTCTTCTTCCCACAAGTATTATTGCAACTTGGCATTACTAAAATGCCCCTTTGATCCCATCTTCCTTGCAATAATTTCCAAGTTCCATGGATATGAACCTACCTTCATCATATATTCATAAATGCTTGATTGACTTGCCAATATTCATTTCACTTCAAATCTCTAAACATGTCAGCATTTATACAGACCCACCTTTCTAACCTCGACACATTGCTCCACCTTTAATATTGCATTCAAAAAACCTTGACCAAATCCAGCCAAGCCGACCCAAGTGAACCTTTCTCGCTCACTTCTAGGGACTTCACAATGGAGTATTAGTGCTCCACCTTAACATGAACATTCCCTTGACCCAATCTGGCCAAGCCGGTCAAGTAATCCTTCACCACTTACCTCCAGGCCCATTTACAATGGAGTTCACCAAGCCTTTTATAGGCTTAATTAGATGCAATCCATGGACAAAATACGATGGGATACCCAAAAAACGTGGACCAAAAAAGCCATGTGCTTTGACCTAAAATGCAAGTTTAACCCATTAAATATTTCACTGAGTCAAGGTTAACCCAACATACATGCCCCCCACATATTCAATTTACCTAAATATATGTCTAGAATTTTCATAGGTGACCCAATAAACCAGGGGTACGCATGCCTATCCATGTCTTACAAATATATGCCCATTTACATGCAATCAATAATTTTTACAACTCCAAGGTAAATATTTTTTTTATTTCACAGTGACTCAACCATCACCACTCTTGGTTTTGCCTCCTCTCCTGCAATATTAAACAAAAATTCATCTTCCAAACACAAACGAATGGTATTGAGGGCTCTTGCATCCAGATATTCCCATTTCTCTTCTATCATGCTTGTCGGTTTCTTTGTCTTTCCCTCCAATGTCTTTTGCAATCCTTGTTGCATAAGAAAATTCCACATCTTAAGATTCCATAGCTCAAAGTTATTATTTCCATTTAATTTCTCCACCTCAACCTTTGAACTCTGCACTTTTGTCATTAGCATGAACCGCCCAAAACTGTAGCTTATAAACAAAACTTTCTAATATGAAGAAATGAACTTATATTTATAAAGGTTGAATAAAAAAAGATTTAATCCAAAAAAAATTTAATATATATTACATTAAAAAACCTTTTTAAAACATCCACCTTTTTAACCAAATAAACATCCACTGAAAGGGATCTTGAGGGATATTGAAATTATTGAGAGGGATCTTGAGATATACTTGAATTCCTTGGTTGTCAAGGCCTTGTTTGTGCAACAAAACATAACTTCTTTGTAGCTCCTTGAGTTCCATGGTAATAAGCTTTGAGTTACAGTAAAGATGGGTAGTTTTTTGTAGCATGATTATCTACAAATATTCCACAAAGATAAATGTTATGTAAAGGATATTCTTTTAAAGGATGTCTTTTTCTACATTTTGGACAATAAATAGTTAATAAATCCTCTACCTCTTTCTTTTGCTTGATTTTCAATGTGTCTAATCGAGAACCAAGAGTACTGAAAATTTTTGTTTTAAAATTTCTCAATAAATTGCCAATATCTACTCTACTTACTCCATTGGTTGATGATTTGTTTACCCTAGAGATAGAATCCCTAGGTCCCTTACCATATTTGGACTTTCCCCTAGATATATGCTTGCATATGTCACAAATTTTCAGATAGGTTAGGTGAGAGCTATCTTGTTTACCCATTAAATTTAACACAGCAATCCATTCATCTCTAATTCCCCAAAGTAAAATGACTTTTTGAGTATCTAAATCTAGATGATTTTGCCCTGCTCTTTTAATGGTATAATTGAATCTTTCTAAACAATATTCAAGGCTCTCTTCTTCTTTTTGTGTCATTTTAAACATTTCCTCTGTCATTCCTCTATTTATATAATAATCATGATATTTTACCAGGAATGTTTTTCTCATCTCATCCCATGTTTTTATAGCATTTGTTCCCAATCTCATAAACCAACGTAATGCAACATCCTTAAGTCTAGCTGGAAACAACTCTATTTTTTTAGCGTTAGAAGAATAGTCATAGTTGCGACATAACACATAAAATTCGAAAAGGAAAGTTTTTGGGTCTTTGCTTATCATACCATGAAAGTTGGGAAGTGCTAAAGGTGGTATGTTCTTCATTTGTATTGTAACTATTAGATCCAAGATTGGAAATATGAATTCATCCTGAATAGTTGATTTACAGGTTTCCTCTATCCTCTCTTATCATTCTTCCTCTCCACCTCTAGGTCATGTTTCTTCTTCTTAGTCACCAAATATTCTCGACATGTTGTATTCTCCAAGATGCACAAAGTCTTCTAATGTAGCAAAGAATTTTGGTTCCTCAATGGGGTTTTCTGGAAATACAATTTCATGCTGACCACTAAGTAATTCTTCTTCTTGAGGTTCAATTAGAAGTATGATAGCTTGTTGTGAGATTTATAGAACTTTTATTGATTTAGAACTTCCTTCTCCAACTTTTCCTTTTCCTTTTGTTTATGTGGTGACAAGTTTTCTTGTTCATCCTCCTCTTGTAGTTCTACCTACATAAGGGTTAGTTGATGGTGTGGCCCTTACAGTACCACGTGATGGAGTGGGTGAAGTGGTGTTTGGTTTACTTGTACCGCTAGTGAATCTACCTCTATTATATTTATGCCTATTCATTCATTCTACTTATCATGATTTTAAATTATTGAAGAGATATCTTCTATAGCCCTACTTATAGTGAATGCATAGGCTCTTACCTCTCATCTTATAATTTCTCTTCCCATGCATTCATTCCTATGTTCAATTAAAAGAAATAAAAACTAAATTCCTCTTTGCATGTCCCCAACAATGGCACCAAAAATGTCATTGAGTCCAATTGGATGAACTCTGCTACATTAAATTATCAACCCGTGGATCGTAAACTAATGAAGTGCAATGAAAAATATATGCAGGTACTAGTTCTAATCTATCTAATCATGCATAAGGAAAAAAAATTCACCACTTTAGTTGCATAAACATAGTTCTGTTTAGAGGTAGAAAGAACATAGTAATGCTAAAAATGAAAGAACAAAGTTAAAAGAATACAAAGATAATTCTAATATTTAAGACCACCAATCTACTAGAATGTTATAATATTTTTTCAATCATTTAGCAATGAAATTTCTTGTTGATCATAAGATTCAATTATTCAATGGATGGATACCACATTAGTTATCTTTGTGTAAACATTAATGAATACGTTTGCAGAAAGGAAACGACAGAATTGAGAAATCACGCAACTGGATAAGAAAAAACGTAATACCAATGATGATAAAGAAAGTGAAATAGTGTTCTCCTCCTCAAGGGGTCCTCCTGGCTTGGGGAACACTATTTGAATAAGTCGTATAAAACTAAACTCTTACACACAGAATTAACAATTCATTCGAGAGAACATGAACCAAAGATTTGTATTAACATCGAATATGTATACAAAAATTTGATATTAACAAAGAGTAATAATAACAATTGTCCCTCTGAGGATGTAATTGCACATATTTATACAATAGAAACAAGATCACTCAAATCCAAATTATATGAATCTCACAAACAATTTGTATCAAATTACATATGCGTAGATGTAAAATCGGATCTGAATCTTTCGTGGGCATATAGATTTAGCTCGATCTTCCACATAATATATAAATTCATAATTTTTTGTGATACAATCTCATTCCTTCTTCGTACATTATTCTGATGAAATTGGGTTGCGAACTATGCCACATGTATGCGTTGACTAGCAAGTTTGACTTCGCTTCTTCTCTGTGCTGGAAGATCTACGGGATATGCTAACACATAGATGAGCTTCATGGAACATTTTAATTCCTTCTAGATGTCGGGGTTCAATATAGGGTTGATCGTGTCCCTATGGAACAGCGAATTCACTGTAGAAACTCGTCTTAGTAATTTAGGCTACATAATTGTATTATGAGTTGCTACAAAATCGAGAGATTTTGTAGCTAATCATTACAATAATAGTTAATTAAATCATTAAATGCAGAAAGAAGAATGGAATTAAGTATAAAAGTGCACAATTTACCTTTTATCTTCTTCAATGCACACATTTTGTAGTTGATTATGATTTTAGGGAAAAAAGGAGTGAAATGGGATATAACTTAGGCATAGATATAGGATTTTGGATGGAGGTATAAGATATAAATGTGACAAAATGAGTTTGTTTTGAGGACTCAACAACAAAACAACAACAATATTTTGAATAGATTAAGGACAAGTTCTTTATAGCTTCATTGTTCATGCTACTTGATTTACATCATCCATTTGAAATTGAGACCAATATTTCATATTATTCTATGGACAGAATGACCACTCAAGTAGGCCACCCAGTAGCATTCCATTTAGTAAAAAACAATTATATTGTGTGTAAGTACTTGACTTATGAAATGGAATCATATTCCACTATACATGAACTTTAATAATGGACACATTACATTCTAGGTAAATAAATGGCCATTCATACAAACAACAATCCTTTATAGTTTTCTCCTTCATAGTCTAAGTTATACAAACAACTCAAATTCCTTAGTTACCTACAACAATTCCAATTAGTGGTAATTAAGCATAGGAAATTGAAATCCAACATATCAATTGATTATATTATCTAACCACCAATCATTTCCATGCTTATAATGTTAAGTATGCATGGATATGACACCTTCACTTGGCCTCAACTATATAAAGATGAAATAGATTTCTCCTCTATGTATCAACAACTCTATATAGGTTAACCAATTGACATTGATCACCACTTGAAGGATAAATTACTTTACAGTCTAGGACAACTTTCTATATCTCTATTTGAGCACTAACATAATCTTATCTAGGATGCACACTACAACAAAACAACAAGTCCCTTTAGATTATCAAACACTCTTATGGTACTAAAAGACTCATTTCTATCAATATTTAGTCAATATATATGTTAAAACACACACACACACACACATATTCATGTGTGTTTTATTCCATCATCAAGCCACAAAATCACCGAAAAGAATTTTATACACCCTTTCCTATTCAAAATTGACCATGGGAATCCATCTCTATAGATTTATTAACTAGATATCCTATCACCAAGCAATGACATGATGTATTCCTAGTAGTGGTTGATAGATTTTATAAACTAGATATGTTACACCTTGCAAGAAGACAATAATTTCTTAGCAGACTAGTCAACTCTTCTTCAAGCATGTTTGGAAGAACTATGATATATCAACTTCAATCATCACTGTTTGAGACTTCATATTTGTTAGCGTCTTTTGGAAAACACTCTGGAAATAGACTGACACACAACTATCTATGTCGACAACATTCCATCCTTAGACGGATGGATGCATTGAAGTTGTGAATCACATGGTGGTACAATTGCTTCATATGTACAACCACAATCATAATAGAACGTGGGATGAGAGTCTTCCATATATCTATCATCACTATAACCAAGCTCAACACAGTTCAAGAAGAAAGAGTCCATTTAAAGTTTGTTATGGATTCCATCCCTTAGTGACTATCAACTTGGTCATTCAACCGACCATTTCCTCTAACACAAACCATGAAAAATAAAAAATAAACAAGATAATCAAGTTCAAAGACATGGTTTTTGAGATTAAAATACAAACACAAGAGATGTTGC
Source organism: Picea abies (assembly GCA_900067695.1). Lineage (NCBI taxonomy): Eukaryota > Viridiplantae > Streptophyta > Pinopsida > Pinales > Pinaceae > Picea > Picea abies. The sequence goes on along the minus strand of CBVK0100872863.1, from coordinate 3,990 downwards.
ACTGAGTTAGTGAAAAAACTAAAACTTGACACAACAAGTGTTGTATTCCTTATTCATTCCAAATTGGGGACTCAAGTCTACTTACTCTGAAGAAGGAAATATTGAGTAACCTATATAGGAAGATGAAGCCTTTGCAACATGTTCCTTATACCATACTCAATGAAATTAGGAAAAATGATTTTAAGCTCAACATTCAACTATACTTGGGTTTACATCCAGTATTTAATGTTGATTTTCTTCGACACTATTTTACACCCTTGTTGGAGTAGATCGATTTATATCCTAAAGATCCAGAATACATACATCCATATGTTCAATATAAACTTTTAGTCACCATCATCATTGGATAGCAAGCATGCCATATAAGGATTCAAACCATTCCCTTGTTTCATGTGGCCAAAGTGGGAAGACTCTGAGCATAAGGAAAGTGGTACACTACCATTGAGTTGGAGAGCAAGTTTCCTCAATTGTATAAGCAAGTGATGGGGACCATTGTCAACTAAGGGGGAAGGTCTTATTTTTTCCAATACCTTACTGGAATCCATCGACTAGTGCCTAGTCTTAGTCGATTCTTTGGTCAAAACTTACAGTCGAATCCTCACAATAAATCTTCAACTTAGTTGATTAACACATTCCTTGACTTAGTCAACTCATGCATCCATTGACAAGGATCGTAGCTTATCCTATGTGTCCAATAGTGAGGATGAATTGCCACATGTCAAATGACATCATGAGTAGTCACTGGACACCATGCAAGAACCATCGATGTGGAAGTGCATGTATTCTTATCTTCTTCCTTTAATCAATAGCTAGCAAGAAGTCATTTTTTATTCTAATTAGTTATGTATGTATCTTGAAACTAAAATGTAGATGGTAAGGCACCCAAACGTTATTCAAGAATTTGTAAATGTATGTAATCATGAGTAGAAACAGGTTCTCTAACTTTTCTCACTTCGACCTACTTCTCTTTGTCATTGCAATTGAGTTCATCGAATCATTACACCTATGTTTAGGGTATTAATTATAGAAATAGAAGACCAACATTATGAATTGATTGATCAATACACTAGAAGTTTTCCCTATGGTTTCTTTCTTATCAATTCTTTGCTTACATGTTTATGTGATTGGTATTGTTGTTCATTGCTTTTAGTTGATTATATTTGAATGTTTATTTTCTAGTTTTCCAAAACAATCTAGATTTATATGCTTCTGCAATAAGGAATATTGATTTAGTAAGTCAACTATGTTGTCACCCCTATGTTTCCCCTGGGCACAACAGATCATCGGTATCAAATAAATTTTTCTTATAATTGATTTTTATGAGACTATAATTCTCTTGCTAAAACACTAGCTACATAGTTAGCCTACCTATTCTTTTCAGACTCATTCTAAGACATAATTGTCTAATATTCCCTTCCCTTCAACCTATGATTATTTATATGCTCAAAACCCTATACCTAAGATGGCATGTGAAAGTGAAAATTGAAATCCTCTCAATACGACAAAATAACTTATAGAACTAGTATTGACTCTTCAGAGAGAATAAATGTATGGTCACTTCAATGAGATACTTGCATGAGTCGCCTTGGTATTGATTTTGACTAGCAGCCTTATGATACTTTCCTGCGATAGGGTTAGACCCTTTAACGTACAAATGAATCTAGATATAAGTAACTTAGAAGGAACAATTAATTCCAAATAAGTAGACAATTAGGTACATCAATTAGAGTCATAATTCTCTATGAATAATTTTTTTGAGGCGGAGAAATTCATCATTGCAACTTTGAATATGTTGACTAATGTACCCTAGTAGTGGGAAAATCTATCAAAAAAGAAGGATGAAGATGGAGAATTCATAAAAACATAGAAGAAATTTTTCAAACATGTTAGAATGGAGTTTTATCCATCCAAATATCATGAACAATAGTATAATAAATAGCAACAAATAAGGAAATGGTAAGATCCAATTTTGCATAGTGATATTAATAAATTCTACCAACTAATGGATCAACTTGGTGTTAGGGGGGAAGAAAACATACTTACTTTCAAGTATATCAGTGGATTAGTTGCTTATATTAAAAAAGAAATGGAATTCCTCACTATTGGCACTCTTGTAAAAGCATATCATTCCACTATCAAGATTGAGGAAAGGATGAAGTTGAAAGGGAGTTTCTTGACCAAACCAATTGTTCAAGCTATCAAAACAAAATATTGTTTCATTGTTGAATTTTGGAAACTCAAATAATCTACTCAAACTATGTCGCAAAAAATAGGTGGGAAGAAGTTCTTCAAGAAAGGAAGATGAAATATCCAACCTCCTATAAGAAAATAGTTTGACTATCATAGTTCATATTGGCATGATGCATTTGAATGAAAATATTATAAGACATTCATGACACATACATCTATGTCCAACTCAGGTTCAACTACAACAAATATGGATAAAGCTATCATGGAATTCGATCCAAAATCATCAACTCTATTGGCATCGACTTCAACAATCCTATCAAATTTGACCATGATCAATAAATAGGAAAGCGAATGACTATTCCATAGATAGATATGGGTGAAATACAACCTGTTACATCTGTTTTTGGACAATTTCAATAAACTAAAACATTCTCTAAAGACCTTATGAATAAATTTGGTCTTGTTACTACTCCACTTATGCATACTTACAACATCAATAAGATGAAATATGGACAAGAACTTATAATCACTTGACAATGAAATCTTGCCTACTTTATCAATCCTTTTAAGGATGAAGTAATTTGTGACATAGCACCACTCTCAATAGTTGATGTGCTATTTGGAAAACCATACGTATGGGATAGACATGACAATTATCAGTCTAGACCACATAAAGTGATTTTCAATATCAAAGATTAGTGGTATGGAATATCTAAATGTCGAGCTAAGTCAAAAATATCTATAGTTTCATAAAAAGAAGTCAAAAATATTATCGAGCATGCTTAGAAATTCATGTTGTTAATGATTAAACCTTAGTGTTTTGAGAATATCATAGTAACTAGTCAAGTCTCCACTCACCACAACTCACAAAAACAAAAACAATTCGATAGAGTACTTGAATAATACAAGGACATACTCAAAGATATAACTTGAGTACCATTATATTTCCAAGTAAAATGGTCCATAGATCTTGTTCATGGCTCTTCATCACCCAATGCATTTGTTTACAAAAGTTCTATTCTAGAGAATAAATAAATCAATAGACAAATTCAAGCATTGATCCATAGAGGGAAAATTTGACCTAGTTCCTCTCCCTGTGGAAGTCCAGTGTTCTTAGTTCCTAAGAAATATGGAACATGAAACATGTGCATTAAAAAAAAGGATATCAACAAAATCTTAGTAAATAATTAATATCATCTTCCTAGAATAGAAAATCTACTTCATTATTTGAAATATTCTAAATCATTTAACAAACTCAACCTCAAGTTAGGATGTCATCAAATCTCTATAGAGTCCTCAGATGTATGAAAAACTACTTCCAAAAATAAGGGAGGCTTGTTTAAATTCATAGTCATGCCTTTTGGCCACATCAATGCACTTGAATCTTTCATGAGGTATATGAATGGCCTTCTTAGATCTTTTGCAGAAAAATGTTTCTTTGTTTATTTAAATGGCATCCTCATTTTTAGTAGATTATGGGATGAGCGTTTACAACACCTTCAACAAGTGCTTAACACTCTTGGATAGCATAAACATTGCATGAAGTTGAAGAAGGTTTTTTTTTACAATGAAGAGTATCAGTACTTGGGCTATTTGATCAAATCTAAAGGCATTCAAGTTGACCTAGAAAATATTTTAATTCATCAAGAATTGGCCCGATTTGAGAAACAATCATGAACTAAGGAGTTTCATTGGTTTAACATTTTTTTTATCTCAAATTTGTGTTAGTATTCAGCCATATTGCATGGTTGATGAATCAATAGACTGAAGAAGGTGGAAATGTTGTTGGATCATGTTGTC
>CBVK0100872861.1:0-13097 GCA_900067695.1 Picea abies | reverse complement strand
CAATTTCGCCCGTCAACAAGTCCACACATTGGAATGACGCACAAGCATAGATGAGGCGATGGACAAGGAGGTCCTGTAGGCGATGGACGAGCATGGGTGGTCATGGCTGCTTCCGATGAAGGAGGTGGCGGTGGCAGTGAAAGTGGCGCTCTTGCTGCAACAACTAAGCCAGAGGTCGGTGGACTGGCGACCAACAATGGATGTGGTGGTGTTACCTGTAGAGCCTCCCATTGAGCCAACGGGGGTTGGCGATAAAAGGTGCATGACTAGAATAGCTCTGGCGACAACGTGGATTCTGAGTTTTAGTGGGTGGTTTGGTGTTACTTGTAGCAATCACAGGGACGAGTGGTATCAACTCAGACTGCTGAAAAGGATTATGTTTTGGCGGCTGGCCCGTGTTATTTATTGTAATTACTCCATCACTATTGTAGGTGGACAACTCACATTTTAGAGTTGTGGCAAGTGTCTTTAGTCTGTGACAAGTGTAATTGTCTTTGTGACAAATGTAATAGTCTAGGTGACAAGTGTAACATCAACATGCAATGTATTGTTCTATTTATTCCAGTTAATCATGAGAAGAGATTTAGTTAGTGCTCTGAATTTATTCATTGTGTGATTTCTATCTTAGTATCTATGTTCTTCTAAATTTCTTCATGGTATCAGAGCAGGATTCGAGCAGATCGGAGCCCAAGCTCACAAATTCGCAGAATCCCTAATTGATTCCCATATATATTCGGAATGGAAAGCCTAGCCAATTTTGCAGAGCGTGTAGATAATCAAGAGATAGCCTAGATATTGAGTATTAGTGATTTGATAGCATATATTTCATTTACTAATAGACAGCCATGAGAGGCAGTGACTATAGATTTTGGAGGGCACAGATTTACAAAGATCTTCCCCTAGTAAGTAAAGCAAGGGCATATGAAGCCGTGGTTAAAGAGTTTTGTACTTATCCTTACCGGTCAAGTGACTTCGTACCATTCCCATTGGTGGAGAGTAAGTAACACAAAGTTCCTCTCCTTAGTAACTGATCCTGGTACTTATGACTGCTCCAAGAACTTGAGACTACTCCAAGACAATAGTTATATCTTTCAAAAGGTAATAGCTATATCTTTTGAAAGGTTGATCTGTCTCGACATACGTATGAAGCTTTTCCCATATCGTGTTCTTAGCAAGGACCCCATTGGGCATGAAAACGCTAAATCACTGAAGGAATTTAGGCAGTTCTTACTAAAAAACCTAAAATTCGCTGAGCATTTTCACACTCCATCTTGTTTGAACCCATGGCCATCGAATCACAGCTTGCAGAACGTACGTGTTTGGACAAGGTTTACATCCATCCCCATTAAGAAAGATATTGACCGTCCACCTATAATTCTAGTCTCTGTCTAAGATTTCACCATATTCTAGCTGTCTTTGGCAACACCGTTACATCTTCACCTTCCACGAATTCTGCCAAGTAGATAGTACAATCCATTGAGATCGATATCCCAGGGAGATGTCCGATTGATTTTCCATAGATGATTGATTGATTTTTCATAGATGATTGAGGGGATAGCTTGTGTGAATTTATCCTTCATGCCAGTGTTAACCTATCTCACATCCATATGATTCTGGCATGACCTCCAAATGTAACCCCACAAAATGACAAAAGCTAGCCAATCTTATTGACACAATACCAAGTGATTGGCACCGATGTCCAGGCTTACATGCATTGTAACATCTGGGTGAGTTTGGTTTGCAACATGCATGAAAACCAAATGGAAGCGCGTACCTATATAAACAGGGGTATGTTTGCGGCTGAGTCAATGACTATCTTCACAAAACATGATAGATTACTCTCTAGATATTTAATGGTCGAGTAATACTTCACTTTATATTTTATAATTTGATAAAGGTTATTATTTTCCCAAATAATTTTTTGTGGTTTGATACTTATCCTCCTCAACTAGATGACACTTACGCCATGAAAATATGAGAGGAACAGTGGCCTCTGAAAAAAATTTTGCTCAACGAGATGACATTTATGCATTTTTTTGGTTTCCTCAATGACGTGACACTAACCTAATGAAAATATGAGAGAAATAGTGGCCTATTGGAATAGCATCTCAATTTCATTATAGTTTTCCTTGTTGTGATCTGGTATATCTACAAGTTGTAAATAATTATGGGTGATTATTTCGGTTTGAATCATTGCGATAAGATCTGTCTTGGTTTATCTCTCTTTACAATGATAATCACTACTGAATGCTTTTTTTTATTGAACTAGATAACACATTGGTATTCTTTAAAAAAAATAGATGATATAAAAGGTATTGATGATTTCAACCTTCTTTTAAACTCAATAGTATCCTAAGGCACCTTCAGTTTCAAAATTCACTGGGAATATCGTTTTAATCTTTGATGTTATGGGACTTTCTGAAATTTTGTTGAGAGCTAATTGTCTACGTTTTTCTCTTTCCTTCTGATTTTACTTACGATCAATTCTTCCTCAAGGTCTCCTTACCCTGTCATTTGTAGAACCGATGCCTTGATCTAAGTTTGTATCACATTTTAGCATTTTAATTGTGGTGAGGATCTTTTATGTACACCCAGATTGTTAATAATGGAAGTACTCCTTACTTCATTTACTAAATTGACCCACCCTTCCTCCTTATAACATGTGTTATTGATGTATCTCAACCTTTTGTTTTATCAATCCGTCGAATTTGCAAATGGACAACTTCGATTCTGCATGCAAGAAAAGAAACCAGGGTTAATCTTTTCGCTGGTAATACTTGTCCCGAGATCTATTTTGACGCTTTTCTCAGTTAACATATTGTTAGATCTGTTAGCACATTAATTATTGGATGAATAGCTTGGTAGATCCACTTACCATCCTATCCTTCTACGGTATCACTGTAAATTTTTTATCGGGTCTTTATCCTGTGTTTTCCGTGTTGTTTCCTGAATATATGGTTGGAGATGCGATATAATAGAATAAACAAACCTTGAAAACTTAATCCATTGAGTCAAGATACGAGTGAAGGGTCATTCGAAATACCTGTATTACTTAACATTAACCTATATTGTTTAAGGCATCGTTAATTTGATTTAAATTTATATATATATATAAGTTCATACAAATAATTGATTTCTTATTTTCATTCAAGAATCCATAACCGAATATAAAACACAAGGTGCTTAGAATATGTTATGAAAAAATTTAAAGTAAGAACGAGGCAAGGGCGATATTACAATGGGATAAGGTATCTTGTAATAGAAAATCAAGAATGCAAGTTATTCCCATGCGATGAAGAATTCCCATGCACCTATCTTATCAAATATTTCCTCAAGGGTAGGCTTGCTTCTCACTCATGCGGTGAAATGTTGTGAAATATTGTGAAATATTGTGTGTATTGCTTCTTCTCTGGTGTTGTGAAATGTTTTTCCAAACTGCCATCGTTCTTTCACATGCCCAAGGAGTTCGCTAAAATGTGCAAAATGACAGATGCACCTCTATGAACATAAATTAAGTGCTATAATTAGAACTACCCTTGTTCTAATTGAAAAGGTCAAATTACAAATTTGTGCCTAAGTGCTTCAGTTAGGTGTAAATCTAATAAAGAAAACCAAATAGAAGATAAATATTAAAAAATAATAATAAGAAGAAGAACATGTTTCATATTTGTACATTATGATTTAAAATATCGCATTGACACATGTATTGTTACACTATTAAAAAAATAAGAAAATAAATGAACTCTCATTTATGATATTTTTTCATATGTTTATTAATAATATGAGAAAATGTAGTTTTCAATAATTAAGAATTGTGCCTAATTCTATTAGCACTATATTTGCATGTTATGCCTCTTTCATTAGGGCATTTATAAGTTATGCTTATTCATAAATTTTAGGGAGTGTGGATGTTGTGATAATATCCTTGATTATTGTTTATATTTTTAAAGCATTCTTAGATTTGATTTAGATTCGGACAACCAAACTTTATCACTTCCTAAAAGTTGATGAAGTTCATTTTGCTTGGGGAGCCTAACTCCGAGCCATATTACATTGAACCAAATTAAGGAATAGGTTGACAAAGTTTTTTTTTTTTTTTGAAGTATTGAACTTTAAAGAGGCTATTGAGATGATTGTTGTCCTCAATCAGTACAGGGTTGCATTACCGAGCAAAAAGATATTAAAAAAGAGTGTCAATCACTATAACATTGTTTTTTAAAGTTGTTCAAATGTAGGGACTTTTGGAAGAATGTAAGGTGGTCATGTAAGTATGGTTGGATGTAATCCCACATCCTCTCTCCCTTGAACATGAGAGGATGTGCAATCAATCATTGACTTTGGATGTGTTGATAATTGCTATGATGGAAATGGTCGATGATAAATCTATACGTTGTGACCATGTCTTCTGTGAATTTTATAAGGCCGCATGGGATTTTGTTGGCCCTGACCTGCTATAATTGTGTTAGGAATCCAACCAAAATAGTCACTAGGGGGAACATAAAACAAAGGACTAATTGGGTTTATTCCCAAACCTAGTGACCTAGAGCACATCATTGGTTGGAGGCCTATAACCTCGCTCAACATCTCCCATAAAAAAAATTCCCAAAGCCCTAATGTTGTCCATTAAGCATATCTTGTAGGTTAAGATAGTGCAAGGAGAAAAAGCAGAGGTTATTCAAGGATGCCTCATTTTGGATAATGTCATTGCTATTTGGGAGGGAATGGATTGGCCTTGACATTGACCCCCTTTCCGTCAAGATTGACTCTGAAAAGACCCATGACAAAGTGGAATGGATTTTCATTATGACCATGCTTATGGATCTTGGGTTTGGATAGTTTTTCTTGAGGTTTGTTGAAACTTGGTAGAGGCCCCAACCTATTTTTCGATTAATCAACATGAGTTTGAGGAAATTGAACTATTTAGGTCAATCCATCAATGTTGTTTTTTGGCCCCTCCTTTGTTTGTCACGAGCATCGAGGATTTAGGGTATCTCCTACATAATAGAAATGTCCAAGGTCTTATCTAAGGTATTTATGTGCCAAAATATTATGTTGGGAGGATGGTGAATGGAGATTTTGTTGACGATTCTTTCATCATAATCCTTGAAGATCAGGGTTCAATAGAAACTTACTATTGAATGACTCCCAATTTTTTGTAATGTCTCAAGATCTAAGATCAAGTGGGCCCAAACTCATCGTTATAGGGAAAGCCAACGTGAAGTGTCGACTTAGATAGCCTATTACGAATATTATTAGATCCAACATCTTGTTACAAGGATCAACAACAAAACGCGAATCTCTTTCAAAACAAATTTTTATGTTGCTAAGTCAAACCTCGAATTTTCCTTTAATACTTTTGAATTCATGTTTTATACGAGGTTATGATTGAGTTTGCACATACTCTAGATGGACTTGTCTTTTTCAACCAATTATTGAAGCTAGAGATCATGATCACTCTTCATGTCTTGCTACTTGTCAATGAATCTCACATTGTTATTTTAAAGTAAACCAAATTCCTTGTCAAATTGGGTAATAGAGTCCTCTAATTTTTACCTCATCATGACATTGGATATTAGCTTCTTGTAGTAAAAAACTTGCTTCTGAAGCCCCGATTTGACATTTTGTAGTTGAGTAATAGTATCTTGCATTTCACCTTCAACATGATGATTGCCATGAATTGTTGAAATTTTGGTATGCTCGTTTAACCATAGACAATGTCACATCATTGTCACCCAACCATAGGAATTCACATATGCCACCCCCGAGCACACTAACCTTTACTTAGAATAATTCTAGCAAGCCTACTCCAGAATCAACAGATAAACCCTAGCTGCTAAGTGCAACAACAACTCAAGACAAGTAGAGCGCTCCTTCTCCAATGGTAGCGCACAAGAGCACTCCTTCGATCTAGCCTTCTCAACCCGTGGCATTTGTCTGTCAGTTCTAGAAGACGCCTCTCTCTTCCATCTGAATCTGAAAGTCTCTAAGACTCCATTCTCCCTCTGAAGCTTGAGTCCCTCTGAGTTTGTTTAATATTTAGAGCCATCTGCGCCTCATGATATGGCTTATTAATGTTGCATCCTGCAAATTTTCATGGGACCATGCTGATCTCTTCTTGGTTACTGCAACGATTCTGAGTAGGCCCTTTTGGCTCTACTAACTCTTCTTGATGATCTGAAGAGTGATCAACTACACTAGAGGGATTTCTTCGATCATCTTTGGAGCCTTATGCTCCTTACAATCAATCTCCATATGGGATACTATGTATCTCGCAAAAGTACCCTTCTTCATCTTCTTCTTCTTTGGTACATGGATGTATACGGTCACGTATACAAATTCTTATCTCGATAGTCAACTCCATGTCTCAAACTAGAGACCATCTAATATGTTGTCTCCTGCAACAGTGACTATAGCTTCCCTTAGAGTTATCACATGTGACCTGCCCGGAACAAGGGCAACAACGAAAAAAACTGTAGACAAGATAATACTCTTATAATAATAAAAACAAGAACAAGAACAATAATCATAGTAGCTCCTTCTCAGAGCTATTGCTTGTGACCTACCTGGAACAAGAACCAAAATAAAAATACAATAATAAGAAATAGGAACAACACTCTTCTAGTGTTGTGATCAAACATTCCTCCATGGTAACTTGCCCGGAACAAGAAAACAAGAACAAAAAGTATAATAGCATTTTAATAAGAACATATCTATCTCAACAAGAGAAAAGGCAATCTCATGGTAATCATCATATTATTACCAAGTTGACCTGCTTGGAAGCAAAACAAGAAGTATCTCCTAGAGGATATGTTAGTTCATCCTGCGATCAAATACAATAAGCATTTATATCAATAATACTCACATGTTGCCAAGTATTCATTGTATCTAGTAGTAATAGAAACTTTCAAGGATTGATGTCACAACTAGTAATGTAGTAATTATCAAACTTGATATGTGCACATTGGAAACTTATTAATTTAATCAATCAAACCTGGAACCTGGAGTCTTATCTTCAAGAAGGATTGTTGTTGATTTTCTTCTGAGTCTCCTTCACTCAAGATGACAAGTATTCTCTTCAACATGTCCCCTGTACTTAAGACAATATGCTTTCTTGACAGAAATCTGAGTTCGAGAATACAATGCAAATAAAATCTACAATATCAACCTTAATCAATCTAATACTTTGACTAGAGTCAACTTATAACTTTAACTTTGAACATAGGTTACTATAACTTCAATAGATCAAAATACAACTAAGTGTTCATAAGATTACAATAATGCCATAACAAGTAGAGGCATATGAAAACAATCAAACTTGGAGTGCGTTGTTCCATTGAATGTGTTGGGTCTGAGATCCCTCTGGATCTACGATTGTAAGAGATCCCTTCTCCTGCAATCACACTCAAAATAGTGATATAGTTTATATATATAAGTACATACCTCTGGAAACATCGACATGTAGTGGCACCATCCAGCAGCAACAACAAGCAATGGCGAACCTTAAAACTTCAAAGGTGCTCCAACTTGTAATCTAAAGGTAGCTAGAGATGTGCTAGGGTAAGGTGCACTAGAACAACCAAAAATTAGTCTCAACACTTCACAAAACTTTCACTGCAACTGGTACTGCAACTAGTGTTGGCACTACAACTGGTGTTGCAACTAGCACTGCAACTGACACTATAACTGGTGCTGCAACTGGTGTTGCAACTAGCACTGCAACTGGTGCTGCAATTGGCACTGCAACTAGCACGAAGCAACTTGCATGAAGGAACTGGCACTGCAGACCTAGGGTTTTATGAGGAAACCCTAATTTCTCAACTTTAGAAATTTGCATATCTAATCCGGGGAAGAGATGCACCCTACTTAGGCGACCTTCTTAGTGAGTTCAATAAGTGCTCAATGAGCTTGATAATGGGGGAAACTAAGGATATTCTTTCCAGCGGTTAGACTATTACAAAGGAAACCAACTCTGATACCATGTTGAAATTTTGGTATGCTCGTTTAACCATAGATAATGTTACATCATTGTCACCCAACCATAGGCATTCACATATGCCACCCCTGAGCACACTAACCTTTACTTAGAATAATTACGACAAGCCTACTCCAGAACCAACATATAAACCCTAGCTGCTAACTGCAACAACAACTCAAGACAAGTAGAGCGCTCATTCTCCAATGGTAGCACACAAGAGAGAGAGAGAGAGAGAGAGAGAGAGAGAGAGAGTCTCCATATCCACATAATAAATGCCATACACAACTGCAGCAACTGCAATTGCACTACTCTCTCAACCTTGTGTCATACTTAGCAAGAATATCACCAAGAGTTTCACCAAGAGAATCACTAAGAGAATCACCAAGAGAATCACTTGATAGTGCTAGAGAGAGACCAAGACCAAGATAAGACCATACACCCTTATTCCTCCTTACAGGTGCAACTGCAACTCTCCACAAGACTTGCGCTCTAACTGGGTATCCAAATGAGCTAAAATGTCCTCTATTTATATTAATCTGTCCAGTGGCTTTTCTGGCTAGGCCGACTTGACTTTCTGGTAATTGTATTTGATGCTTATTATTTTCCTGTGGAGTCGACTTGTATTTCTGGAAGATAATATTCTAATATTATTTATTCTACTATACCGACTTGTCTTCTAAGGTTTCCATATATCTGTTTAATGGTTCACTTGCTTCTAGAATATTCTATTCTAAATCATAGGTTACGTGTGGAGGTTAATACCTCCCGCACCTACCAAAACATCAACATTAATATTATACAAGAAAACAACTTCATTACTAAATATGTTGTTAATAACTTAGTAAGGAAACATTCTTCTCATAATGTTTTTAAATGAGCAATTCTTTGTGCTTAACAATATCAACCATAATAAAGAAAAATGTATTTTACGATTGTTAATATGTCACAAAGTAGCATATAGATTACAAAGCCCCTCACTCTTTTATTGAAAAAAATGGTTTTTGGGAAAACAAATCCTCTATTAAAAAATTGAAGATAATGCACAAGAATATAAAGATATAAAGTGACACTTCGAAATAAATATTCCTCCCTTAAGCAGAGATTATTTTTACTTAAGGGTAAAAATCACTTTTCCCAAGGGAAAAAAAAGAAAGTCTAAATATAATTTTTTCCCAAATTGTTACATCTATTATCATATTAAGATATACACAATGATTGGTTGTTCAATGGCTTTTTGGATGTTCAGTGGATTTTTTTGATGGAGCATTGGAGGCAGGTGGCTCCAATTGTGGGGTGGGAGGTGTTATAAAGTTATGCTCATCGATGGATTATCGTTGGTATTTAAATTGTGGGGAGGGAACAAACACAAAAGCAGAGCTGATGGGAGTGTGGGCTGCGCTTTTTATTGCATAATATTTGGATATCCTCGATATACAGTTATTAAGGGATTCAAAATGAATAATTGACTGGTTAAAAAAAAAAGCAAATCTCTGGGCCATAAATATTGAAGGATGGAAAAATAAAACTAGTGATCTGGTCGCTTCCTTCAGGGTTATCCACTTTCAGCACATCTACAGAGAGAAAAATGTGGAGGCAGATCTTCTATCGAAGAAAGCTCTGACGACTGCGAGTGGAAGACTTTTTTATCACTCCTGGGATGGAGCTTCTGCTGGAAATGTCCAACATTTTGACATTTTTAATTGCTAATTGCGTCAAGTACGGGTTCTTTGTATTGTTTTTTCTTAGGTGGTGTGATGTTTAGTGCTCTTGAAGAGCTCTCTTGTTTGGATTGATTGTACTTGTTTATTGTATGGACGATCTGATTCACCTCGTTTTAGAGAGATAGGTAGATTATTGTTCTTAGGAATCAGGCATTAATTTGTTGGGGTTTGTATGAAAAATTATATTCTTAATATAATTAGTGTGATTTTTTTGCGGGAAAAAAAAAGATATTTGCTATTAACCCAAACATATAGAATCCCATGAATGATTATCATATGAAATTAAGAGATTTAGAGTGAAGGCGAGAACTTCATTTATCCATGCTTGAGCTAAATTGCTTTAACTTTACCATAACAACCTAATAATTTACGTGAGCTAAGTTAATTAATGATGCATGATAAATAACATTAATGATTATTATTTTATTTTATTTTAATAATAACGGTTATATTTATATTAGCAAAGTTGTTGTAGTTGTATTGTTTAGCATGCAAATATATATAAAATATTTTTTAAATGTTGTTGTATAGGCAAATAATCCGATTTCAAAACGTGCTAGTCTTATCTTTTTAATGCCCAGTAACTATATATTGATATTTTTTACGTGGGCAGATTTTAACAAGTTGCTTACATAACAAAAGACATAAACAATACATAATTAAATTGGTTCGGGTGTCCGACTTCTTGTCACCATTGGTTGTGTTGCTACACGAGTTTTTTTCTTCTTTTCTATTGTCGTCCAAACTTCTTTTACATTTGGTAAAGTCCTTTTTGCTTCCACCAGTCCCAAATTATCTTGATTTGGAGGTTCTATTTGTCCTAATGCCTCGACTTCTTCAGCTTGGTCTGCCCAACTTGTCGATGGTCGTGAGTTCAACAGAAGCTTTGCTTCTTGATCTGGATCTGAAGGAAGAACATATTCCTCTTTCACCATCTCCTGTGATGCCAATCTCATCTGTAACAAAAGATCTTCCTGTGGTACCGGTTCCTGTTGTGTCAAAGAATCTTTTATGGTGATGTCATTGAAACCTCTTTCGACCCCTCCTTGGGTGGGTCCAAGTCAAGAGGATCTTCCTTCCATATTAGTTGGTGATCTTACTTAGAGACAACCCACCAAATTGATTTATGTTTGTGCTTCCTAACCTTCCTTTGCCCGTTAGGACATTGTATTGCAAAATGCCTTGTTTCAAAACATAATAATAATATTAATGGTTATTAAGAAACCATTAAATCAAAATTAACTATCATAATATCAATATATTATGAAACCCATCGAGCACTTCTCATTTAAGAGTTCAACATGTCACTTGCGAGAATTAAACCTGGGTGGATGAGAAAACACCTCCTCAACACAAACCACTCGGGCTAAACCCAATTGACTATAATAACATATTGTTATTACAATGACATATTACAATATTAATATTTAGTTTCAAATTAATAATTTTTAATTATATCTAATTATAGTAAATAAAATATATTTAAAAACCTATTAATTATTAAATAATAACTAATTAAATTATAGAAGATCACAAATAAATTAGATAAGTTTGAGACAAATGAAGTTTAAAACACACAATCCCACAAGGAAAACTAACTTTCTTGTAAATACTATTTAGGTTGAAATCACTTTTTGGTCTTGGAATAATTTCTAAAAGTGCTTTTGATTGGTTAAAAGCTTGGCTATCTCTAATGTAAAGAAACTAGTTAACAACCCGAGACCTAGAGGCATCTAACAAGAGTGAAAGTTTTCCCTTTATGGATCATCAACAGATCATTTCAAGGGTGCGGTTTTCCTTAAATAACAATGATGAACTAACCCACATTCATAAATAGTAGCCAATGAGTAACCACTAAACTATGATAGATTTTACCACCTTAAAAAACACACATTTCTATTTTAACATTAAACCTCAAACTTATATATATTTATTCTATACTCTAAACTTTCCATAAATATATAAAAAAGCTTTATGCATATATCTTTATTGGCAAATCAATCACACATTACATGGGAGAAAATACATTTTACATAACATAACATCATAGCATCAATGTAAAGTGAGAGAATAAGAATACCAAATATGCAATCAACCCTTTTTTTTCATAAAATTGCTTTATTCCACTCACAAACCAAGGAATGCTTTCTTCTCCCTCTCAAACCAAAGTATGCTTTCCTCTCTAACCAATTATGTTTGGTTTGGAATCTCATGGAAAATTTCAAAATTGTTTTGAAATATGAAATTGTAAATATATTAATTGAAAGAATATCGATTGTTGCAAATGTCTCAAGTTATGTTAAGAATAATGCATTTAATAAATATAAATTAATATTTAAATTTTGTTAATTTAATGTATTTAATAAATATAAATTAATATTTAAATTTTGTTAATTTAATGCATTTAATAAATATCAATTAATATTTAAATTTTGTTAATTTAAAAAAAGTTTTGATATAGAATGAATTTTAATATTGTAATTGTTTGAGAGTACATTTTCTTTTCTTTAACTTTCAATTAGTTGTTTGTGATGATATACAATATTTTAAAGTTTTTATTTTTTTTATTAATTTTTTATTTATTTTTAAATAAAAATGTTTTTTATTTTATGAAAATTAAAATTTTTAATTTTTGATTGAAGAAAGTGATGTGACTATTTTTTATGTGGTTTTAAATTTAAATATTTAATTAAAAAATTTATTCAAATGCTATTTAGTCATTATTTTAATTTGTCATTTAATGTGAGTATTCTTAATGTGAGAGATATCATTATTTTAATCCTTTTTTGATATAAAAGATATTATTTTTTAATATATTTATGTTTCATTAATTTATGCTCTAATACTTCATTGATTTGATAGTACTTCTTATTTTAGCCTTGTCATTTAATGTGATAATTTTTATTATCTATTCTTTAAAATTGTAAATTATAATTGTATAGATAAATTTAACTTTCTCAAAAATTTACATTGAAAAAAAAACTTCTCACTTCTCCTTGATTTCAATTGTATAGAGAAATTTAGTTTTCTCAAATATATATATGGAATAAAAAACTTCTCACTTTTGTTATGCAATCTATTCCTCTTATATGTTGGAAGAGATAAAAGTG
Organism: Picea abies; assembly: GCA_900067695.1. Lineage (NCBI taxonomy): Eukaryota > Viridiplantae > Streptophyta > Pinopsida > Pinales > Pinaceae > Picea > Picea abies. Next base: position 291 of record CBVK0100872861.1, on the reverse strand, counting down.
CCCCTCGAGTTGAGGGCTACTGCAATAAGGATGTATGAGAACGTTATTGCTAAGTTTAAAAACACTGAGGGCTGGTCAAAAGAGATTAACTACAATATCGGAGTCAAACACGGTTGTCCCTTGTCCCCTACCCTTTTTGGCATATACATTGATAAATTAGAAAAATGTTTGGAAAAAGCAGGTTGTGTCGGCCCTACATTCACTGGTATAGTCATCAATCTTCTTCTTTATGCCGATGATATCGTTCTTATGGCAAGGAGTCCCCATGATTTTGAAAACCAACTAAGAATC
>CBVK0100872852.1:0-16663 GCA_900067695.1 Picea abies | reverse complement strand
ACAACCATGTTAAATTTAGCTGACCATGACTCCATGAGTGGGGAACATGTTGGAACTACCTCTAGGATGATTTTTTCAAGTGGAAAATCAATGATTTGGCCATTGGCAGCCCCTGAAAATCAAGGATTTAGAAAGCTATGAAAATTCCCAAGGGAGGGAAAGAAGACCTAGGCAAATTGATAAATAACATATGTGAGGAGGCAGGACGCTGCCAAGTATGTGAGGAAAGAAGACTATTGATTCTATTTTTTTTCCTTCCTGTTATGAAAACTATGTGAGTGTGAGGCAAGAGGAATTGGTTGGAATTGAAGGACATTGTTGAAGAGGAGATTTTCTAGTTCCCCCTTGTTGAAATAGTTTTTAAAGTTTTTTATCTCTAAGACTAAAACTTTCCTTTTTGGGGTTTCAGATTTTCATAAAGCATAACCCTCAATATCATTTCCAAAAGCCTGGTACCAAAGTCCCAAAAATATTTATTCTTTGAATAATCAAAGGAAAAAAACCAAAAGTGTTTTAAAAGTCACGACACGCATTATGTAAAGTTATTTTTAATGAAGGTAATTTAAATCCTAAAGGAGTTGATTAACATTTTGTAAAACCTCTCAGGATTCGGGTCTACTCGAAACCATATGTTTTCCATACATATTGAATCAGGAAATCTCGATCCCCGATTTCCCAAACGAATGGAAGTTAGTTTTTAATCCTGATTAATTAAGTTACTAATACAAAAATTATGGCCTAACCTAATCTCATCATGATTTTGCAATTTTGGGAATCAAGGTTTAGCGATGACATACCTCATGTATTCACGATCCCCAAAACCCCGTAACACGAAGTCTTGAATCATAATCAATGTTTAAACTAAACTAAATCTATTTTAAAAACACGATTAACGATAATTAAACTTCTTAGGTTTTCTCTTATTTTCGGTACCGTTGAATGAAATGTTTCGAATTTTGAATCTAGGATTGTTGAAATATGACAACATTAATAATGAATAACTAATAACTGATATGACACTAATGCATATCTCATAAATATTCACTGCATTTAAGGTTTTATGTTCTTGTGAGCTGCGTTAGTACCTTCATCATTAAATAAGTTAAAAGAGAATTAAAGGTCTGTGTTTTACAATTTATCCTGGTTCATGCTATCAGATGTAAGACGCCTTTGGCCAAGCTCATAAGATCATTTTTTGTGACAGGTTTTCCTTCTGACATCAAACTATGGTGCCAAATAAAGCACTAAAGAAGAGAGAAGATACAAAGGAGATGCATAACCCAGAAGGAGATATCATATCCGACACTATGCCACACGCTATCGACTCACTTAAATTCTGGAGAGAAATCTATGAACTCCTGGATTACGAAATCAAAAATTCTCCCTCTGATTCCGAGAATCACCTTTGGGATATTGAAGAATCAGACCTTCATAAGATTGCAACACGCACTTGGCTCATGGCATACAAAGACATGATCAATTGGGCCTTGGAGAAGGTTGATATCTCGACAAGAAGCATTGTAAATGATCAAGCGACCGTTGTCACCTTATTCAGGCTAGAGGACATACAAGTAATGTACAAACTCTCACCAAATCCTAAGTACATTTATAATGCCGAATTTACAGCTGAGTTTCAAAGGAAAGAATGTACTGAGGTGGACCAAACATATCCTGATTTTATTAAAGGATGGTGGAGATGTCCATCGAAATTTAGGGCCGATACCCATGGAATTTATGCCACAACAACTTTGAACGAGTACATGGTCTATGTAGACATTATGCTGTGTAGATTCTTTGAGGAAAATAATCCCTTCCATTTTCCTGTAGAATGGGTGCCCCTTTTAGAAGAAGCATCAGAAGGATACACTTTTAACTAGAGAAATATTTTGTCTAATAACTTAGCCCAAGAGGTTTCAAATTATAGAGTTGCAAGATCTAAAGGTTAGCCAGTGGCCTTTTACATGTCGGTGTAAATAATGGATTCCATTTGTTTTTTGACTCCATTCCCTCAGATGAATTGGAATTGGAACATAACCTTCCCCCAACCCATTCACAAGTGTCATTCAGAATTGTGGGAAGAAAATGTAAAAAATTCATTATACAAAATTTGTCATTTCGTAATAATACCAACGTATAAAATGATTTATGGTTGTGATCCTCCTCACATCTTTGAGGCAGTCTCAAAAAACCTCAGGGAAATAGTTGATTAGTTCATCGAAGAAATTTTCTCCCACATCAGGGTTTATGGGTGCTCAATACCTCCTCATGTGCTTCCAAAATTTATCATAGACAGGCTGGTATTGAGGGTGGTACCACATCAAATAGTGAAAGGCACCATCGTAATAGAGATAAAGGTGGCTCAAAATAAATCCTGGCCTATCTTCCCTATGTATATCTGGTAATTTTCATTACTAAACTTGGGCCATTCCGAGGTTGAAGCAGAAGCACTCGAAGAAATAAAACTAGTAAATATTGAGCACAAACATAATGACCCTTATCAAGTAGTGAACAAACACCCGATACACTGAGGTATGAAATCCTATGAAAAAGAAAGGTCCTCTTTTGATGATATGTTCAAAGATGCCAAAATTTATGAGGAAGTATTAAATAGAGTATGGGGATTACCACCTGAATTACAGATTGGTTTTATGATCTTTTGAAGCCATAGGCAAAGTTGTTTGCCAAAGATTTTGCAGGGTGAATCCATGACCCCCCCTCCAGAGCATGAAGGGCCTCCCCCAGGTTTTGAAATAGAGTTACAGGATACAACTGCTGGAAAGGGAAATATGAATGAAGTTGAAATGCCTTCACAAGAAACAGAGGTTCCTTAGACAGAGAAATCAGAGTGAAGGAAAGATAAGGAATTGGAAACATCCCTAGAAATCCCTGAGTATTTTCTAAAAAAAGTAGGAGGAACAACATCAATGGAGCTTTGAAGTCCTATTAATTCTTTGACCTATTTGTAGTCTACTTATGGAAACCCCAAAATGGGAGTTCTATATGTTAGTGACCTCGAACCTATTTCTAGAGACAAAATTCCTTCATCCGATTATTTTTTTAGTAAAAAGAGAAAGGCTATCTTGAAATAGGAAATGCATTGAAGAGGAGAAATGATGATAAAAAAGAACAAGATCATCGTAGATGGACAAAAAATTGAAGAGGGGGAATTCACTATAGAAATAGCAGGCACAATGGGATCCTTAGCATCGGAAAATTTATACTCTGTGGGTAATTTGAGAACTATGTTGTAGCAGAAAGATCAGATGATAGCTCAGCTACAAATTCAATTAAAGGAGACTGAAACAAGTATCAGTGAAGAGATAAACAAGGGTCTAGAATGAGCCAAAACCAGTGACATACAAGAGATTCAAATACTAAGAACAAGCTTAAATGAAGTGAACATGAAGATACATGCCATTCAATCATAGGTCTTACATCAGGAATAAATAAATAAATAATTACAGAACAATATGAGTTCAATCCAAAATCAAGTGGTAAAGATGGAAACTTTCCAAGCCTAGGCATTTCAAATACATGCAAAAATAGAAAAAGGGAAACAGGGATTGATCTCTAAGATAGAAATTATTCAGACTTACTTTCAGGAGACAAGAAAATCCTTCAACAGTATCCTCCTAAAGGAGAGGGAAGAAAAAGTAGCTAGAACTACTTTTCAAAAGGCAATGATTCTTTCAGGGCAAGAGGAGATAAAAAAGACTCAAAAGTTATATGTTTCGGAGAAGATCAAAGGGGATATAATACTCAAGGTTTGGGACGCAAGCCTTGCTGAAAAAAAGAGAATAACCAAAGAGGTTAACGATGATTGCCAAGCAATTTTTTATCTTCTAGATAAGGCCTCATTGAACATTGGAAGAGACAACTGTCCTGGGTTATTGGGACAAATCAATATTGGGAGGAATCAATTAAATTTCAAGGAGAATCTGGATGAAATTCAAATAGAAATATCACAGATAAAGGTAATTGATCTTACACAGATTAACATGTGGATGGTGAAGCCAAATTTAAAGTTACAAACTATTAAGTTTACAGGAAAGATAGTTGACAACCATCCACCAGGAGTACAAAGAAAATTCTTCCTATTTAATTTGAAATATATTCCAGAGGCTACTAGGGCGTTGGTGCAGCTCCTGGGAAAATGTATTGATTGTCTCAAAACAGAAGAGGGAGTTTCATCAACAAAGAAATAAAGTATTATTTTGAAAATTTCATTATCGAAATTAATCAAAGAAGATAATGATAGAAATATAAACGATTCAGTATTTCATATTCATGTAACTGTTAGTCTTCGGAAGTTAGTTAATCACCAACAGAAAAAAAAAAATTGTTGATCATGTATAAATATAATTTCAGAAGACTGAGAAGAGGCTTTTTGTTTTTTGGGAGCCAATCGTATTAGAAGTTTTCCGATTACAGTGATACAGATAATGCATAAGAGATTCTAAATTCTATCAACTTGAAGCTATGTGTTCCTTCACTCTGTTTTCAATATCTTTCAACATATTTCCTTTCATGTCTTTCTAATGAATGATCAAATATAGTTTAACTCAAAATTCTATTGTAGTTTGAATTTATTTGATTATCTAATCATTTACATTTTTTCCTCTGTGATTTATATCGACGGTTTCAAGACCTATAGGTCATTTGGATGGTTATATTTTATATTTCAATAGAAATCTTTTTTTCCTCTCCTTCTTTTGTTATGATATGATATTCTTTCATTATTAAAGCCTTATATTTTTTTGGCAACATTCCTTTTGTTATTATTTTACTATTTTCAAATTACTTCAAGTATAGGAAACGACCTCTACTTTTATTGTGTTATTATTTTGAGTTGCAAAATTCCTTTTCTATTTCATCCCTCAAAACTAATGCAACAAATCTTTAAACATTTTATAATTCAATAAAATTTTACTCCCCATGAATGTCCCAAATAACAAAAATCCTAACATAGAACATGGCCTTCAAGATCAAACTAGCATTGGTTTGAACTTACTTAACATTATCCTACAAACAACAACTACCCAGGTCAAATTAGAATGCTCATGGTCAGTTATTTAGAGAGATATCAACATCTAAGAACAATGGGAAGCAACACATAGACAGTTGAGAAACCAACTCTGATTTACTTTTCACAATTGATTCTTACCCCTTAATTCTCTTTATCTTTTCAGATGCCTTGATGTTATACTTTAGAGACTTAAATTATAAGCTCATGAACAACATCTTTTTCACATCATTGTTGGGGAACAGAGAAATGAAACATTACCCTGGGAGGAACGACATTGACATTTTCTTTCTTTGATAGTGAAAAAAGATAGAAAAATCTTCTAAGGCTACCTTTACTTTTCACTTGGTGACTCCATGATAAGTAAATTGGATTTTAGCCGAAATAACACCAAAAAGAACCTGGAAGAGAAGCAGACCTCGCCAGTCTCTTATCTGGAAAAGATTTTAAAATCACAAAGATGCCTTAAACAAATCATTTCACCCATGTATACTATTTATCAGCCTGATTTTACGCATTTGAACGTTAAGGAAACACTTGAGATATCTGTCTCGCTTCCCCCTTCAAACAATATGCCCTTTTTTCCTGAAGTATATACCCCAAATTTTTGTGAGCCTTCTCCGCACACACTCTGAGATTCCACCTCAAATCCATCAATGGCTGCACATGGAGGTGCAGAAGCTGGAGGTGGTGCCCAAGGAGGACCAACAGGTGGCCAAGTACCGCTTCCTGGTATCTTTGCTAAGGTAGCTGCTAGATATGCCCCCATTGTCCTCCCGGTTCCCCTATATGACCTTCTAAAAAATTATATGAAAATCCTTCCCAAATTTACAGCAGAAGGAGATTTAACCGCTCAATAACAAATAAATTGCTTTGAACAATTTGCCAACATCCTTGGAATTGAACAAAAAGATGTTTATTCTAGACTCCTCGTTTAGACTTTTCAAGGATAGGTGAGGACCTGGTTCCGATCCTTATCTATAGGATCTCTAAGATCTTATGAAGAAATTGAATTTTTTTTTATCAAACAACAGGGGGAGAGGAGAGACCACGTCTATTACCTAACTGAATTCAGAGCCCTTAGAAAGAAAAACTCAGAATCAGTTCTCAAGGTCATGCAAAGGTTTAACAAGTTGTATAATAAAATCCCGGTCGAGGTCAAACCTTCTCAACCCACAACAAAGGTGACTTTCGCTGGAGCCTTTGATCCTAATTTCACTCTATTATTGAGAGAAAGGAGATCAAAAAATCTAACGAAAATGCAAGATGATTCCCTAGAAAATGAATCGAACATGATGGCATGAGGGAAGTTAAAAGAAAAAATAGAAACCGGGAACAAAGAAAGTAGGAAATTAAAAGAACATGGTGGATCCTCAGGATTGGGGAAATCCTTGGGAGATAAAATAGACTAGATGGCTAAGGTAATTAGAGAACTCTCAAATAAGATCTCAAAAATGGAACTAGATAAATAAAAAATGAATCATTTCCTTAGGAAGGATTTTAGAAGGAATCCTAATCCTCTGGCCCCACAGAAAACAATTAAGAATGAGGATAAAAAAATACCAACCCCCTTCAAAAGTGAAAACTTCATTGGAGCGGAATACCTAGAATATTTTGAAGAGTTAGATGAGGATATAAATAATCTTGGCGACGATAGTAAATCACCCTATTTATCTGGAAAAGATTAAGAAAAATCCTTAAATAACGAAATTAGATCAGAAGACAATGTTAGCAACGGTACTTCTAAAGATTTGACCTATAAGGGTATCGCAGATGATATTATAGACGAACTACACGAGAAATACAATTTAAAATCTAGTAACAAGAGTCTTCCAACCGCCCCAACAAAAAATATATTGCCTAGGGGAGAAACTGATGACGTGGATCCAAAGGTTGCTGAGAAATAGACTGCAAAAAGCCACACTGCTGACACACAACCTGTCAAGTCAAAGTCAGTAGGAACACCTGCCATGAAAACACAGGTCCCTATGAGTGAAACCAAATCTGCACCACAAAGAAAAGATGAAAAGAAAGGAATCGAGGCCCCAAACATAGAGAGCGACAAGTCCCTAGGAAATTTTAGTATGGAAAATGAAATAAACAAAATCAAAATCCCTATCCCACTTGTTGAATTGGCTAAAAATACCATATATCAAAAACAAATTGCCAAGATAACTAGCTTTTCAGAAGATGAAATCCAAGATGATGTCATCAACTTAGAAGATGACAAGCCAAACATAGTTTCTGGTCAACATGTCGAAGCTGTGAAAGACATTGTTGCCCCCTTCTATATCACGTTAACCTTGTTCGACCACCTACTCCATAACTGAATGCTAGATTCTTGAGCATCCCACAATGTGATGTCTAAAGCCATTATGGATAAATTAGGTCTCAAAATCACTAGGTCTTATGGATATTTATAGTCATTTGATTCAAGAAAAGTCAAATTCATATGCATGATTAAAGACTTGGTGTTAAATCTGGCACAAATACCTGCAAAAAGAATTCTTATGGATGTAGTGGTCACCGACATCCCTTCAAAATATGGTATGCTATTATCTAGGTCATGGATTGCCAAGCTTGGAGGATCTCTCCAGCTTGACATGACATATGTTACGATTCCAGTTTTTGGAGGACAGTACACGTTTCTATATAGAGAAACGAGGTTGGCATTCACGGTAGGTGATCCACATAACCCAAATAACCACCCTTTATATATTGTTGATCAAGATTTAGGTAGTTGTATTTTATCCATTGATGATGATATTGAGGTAGGTATAAACAAAAGTTGTACAGAAGAAAAAAAAGAAAAAGAAAAAATTAAAAAAAATGTATATAGCTCTGGTGTGTGGAAGATGTTTTTTTACGGTGTTTCATCCTACTTTGGAGCTGGAGCTGGGGCACTCCTTGTGGCTCCTGATAATCAATCTGTAATTCCCTTTTCCTATAGACTATAGTGGAATGAAGACCAAACTAATAATGTATGTGAGTATGAAGCCTTAGTGTTAGGGTTAGAAGCCGCTAGGACAATGAAAATAAAAAGCCAAAAGTGTTTTAAAAGTTCCGACGCGCATTATGTAAAGTTATTTTTAATGAAGGTAATTTAAACCCTAAAGGAGTTGATTAACAATTTTTAAAACCTCTCGATATTTGGGTCTACTCAAAACCATATGTTTTCCATACATATTGAATGAGGAAATCTCGACCCCCGATTTCCCGAAAGAATGGAAGTTAGTTTTTAATCCTGATTAATTAAGTTACTAATACGAAAATTACGGCCTAACCTAATCTCATCATGATTTCGCAATTTCAGGAATTGGGGTTTAGCGATGACATACCTCATGTATTCACGATCCCCAAAACCCCAAAACACGAAGTCTTGAATCATAATCATCATTTAAACTACACTAACTCTATTTTAAAAACACGATTAACGATAATTAAACTTCTTAGGTTTTTTCTTATTTTCGGTACTGTTGAATGAAATCTTTTAAATTTTGAATCTAGGATTGCCAAAATATGGCCACATTAATAACGAATAACTAATGACTGATATGACACTAATGCATATCTCAGAAATATTCATTGCATTTAAGGTTTTAAGTTCTTGTCAACTGCGTTAGTACCTTCATCATTAAATAAGTTAAAAGAGAATTAAAGGTCTGTGTTTTGCAACTTATCCTAGTTCATGCTATCAGATGTAAGACGCATTTGGCCAAGCTCATAAGATCATTTTTTGTGACAGGTTTTCCTTCTAACATCAAACTGTGGCACCAAATAAAGCACTGAAGAAGAGCAAAGATACCGAGGAGATGCATAACCTAGAAGGAGATATCATATCCGACACCATGCCACATGTTATCGACTCACTTAAATCCTGGAGATAAATCTATGAACTCCTGGATTACAAAATAAAAAATTCTCCTCCTGATTCCGAGAATCACCTTTGGGATATAGCAGAATTGGAGCTTCATAAGATCACAGCATGCCCTTGGCTCATGGCATTCAATGACATGATCAATTGGGCCTTGGAGAAGGTTGATATCTTGACAAGAAGCATTTTAAATGATCAAGTGGTCATTGTCACCTTATTCAGGCTAGAGCATATACAAGTAATGTACAAACTCTCACCAAATCCTAAGTACATTTATAATGTCGAATTTACAGATGAGTTTCAAAGGAAAGAATGTACTGAGGTTTTCCAAACATACCCTGATTTTATTAAAGGATGGTGGAGATGTCCATCAAAATTTAGTGCTGATACCCATAGAATTTATGCCACAACATATTTGAACGAGTACATGGTCTATGTAGCCATTATGCTGTGTAGACTCTTTGAGAAATAGAATCTTTGCCATTTCCCTGTAGAATGGGTGTCGATTTTAGAAGAAGCATCAGAAGGATACACTTTTAATTGGAGAAAGATTTTATCTGATAACTTAGCCCAAGAGGTTTCAAATTACAGAGTTGCAAGATCTAAAGGTTAGCCAGTGGCCTTTTACATGTCAGCGTACATAATGGATGCCACTTGTTTTTTGACTCCATTACCTCTGATGAATTGGAATTCAAACATAACCTTCCCCCAACCCATTCACAAGTATCATTCAGAGTTGTGGGAAGAAAACGCAAAAACTTCATTTTACAAAATTTGTCATTTCATAATAATACCAATGCATAAAATGCTTTATGGCTGTGATCCTACTCACATCTTTGAGACAGTCTCAAAAAACCTCAGGGAAATAGCTAACTGGTTCATCGAAGAAAGTTTCTCCCACATTAGGGTTTATGGGTGCTCAATACCTCCTCATGTCCTTCCAAAATTTCTCATAGACAGGATAGTATTGAGGGAGGTACCACATCAAATAGTGAAAGGCGACATCAGAATAGAGCTAAAGGCGGCTCAAAATAAATGATGGCCAATCTTCCCTATGTATATCGAGTAATTTTCATTACTAAACTTGGGCCATTCCAAGGTGGAAGAAGATGTGCTCGAAGAAATAAAATTGGTAAATATTGAGAACAAAAATCATGACCCTTATCAAGTAGTGAACAAGCACCTGATACACTGAGGTATGAAAGCTTATGAAAACGAAAGGTCCACTTTTGATGATATGTTCAAAGATTCCAAAACTTATGAGGAAGTATTAAATAGAGTATGGGCATTACCACCCAACTTACAGACTGGTTTTATGACCTTTTGAAGCCATAGGCGAAGCTGTTTGCCAAAGATTTTGCAGGGTGAATCCATGACCCCCCCTTTAGAGCATGAAGGGCCTCCCCTAGGTTTTGAAATAGAGTTACAGGATACAATAGATAGAAAGGGAAATATGAATGAAATTTAAATTCCTTCACAAGAAACATAAGTTCCTCAGATAAAGAAATCAGTGTCAAGGAAAGATAGGGAGTTGGAAACATCCCCAGAAATCCCTGAGGATTTTCCCAAAAAAGTAGGAGGAAGAACATCAATGGAGCTTGGAAGTCCTATTACTTCCTTGACCCCTTTGTAGTCTACTTATGGAAACCCCCAAATGGGAGTTCTATATGTTAGTGACCTCGAACCTATTTGTAGAGACGAAATTCCTTCATCTGATTATTTTTTCAGTAAAAAGAGAAAGGCTATCTTGAAATAGGAAATGCATCGAAGAGGAGAAATGATGATAAAAAAGAACAAGATCATTGTAGATGGACAAAAAATTGAAGAGGGGGAATTCACTATAGAAATAGCAGGCACAATGGGAGACTTAGCATCGACAAATTTATACTCTGTGGGTAATTTGAGAACTATGTTGTAGCAGAAAGATCAGATGATAGCTCAGTTACAAATTCAATTAAAGGATACTAAAAGAAGTAGTAGTCGAGAGATAAAAAAGGGTCTAGAATGAGCCAAAACCAGTGACATACAAGAGATTCAAATACTAAGAACGAGCTTAATTGAAGCGAACATGAAGATATAGGCCATTCAAGAACAGTTCCTACATCAGGAATAAATGAATAAACAATTACAAAACAATATCAGTTCAATCCAAAATCATGTGGTAGAGATGGAAACTTTCCAAGCCTAGGCATTGGAAATACATGAAAAAATAGAAAAAGAGCAACAGGGATTGATCTCTAAGCTATAAATTATTTAAACTTACTTTCAGGAGACAAGAAAATCCTTCAACAGTATCCTCCTAATGGAGAGGGAAGCAAAAGTAGCTAGAACCACTTTTCAAAAGGAAATGATTCTTTCAGGGCAAGAGGAGATCAAAAAGACTCAAAAGTTATATGTTTCAGAGCAGATCAAAGAGGATATAATACTCAAGGTTTGGGAGGCAAGCCTTGCTGAAGAGAAAGAGAATAACCAAAGAGGTTAACGATGATTTCCAAGAAATTTTTGATCTTCTAGATAAGGCCTCATTGAACATTTGAAGAGACAATTGTCTTGGGTTATTGGGACAAATCAACATTGGGAGGCATCAATTAAATTTCAAGGAGAATCTGGATGAAATTCAAATAGAAATCTCACAGATAAAGGTAATTGATCTTACACAGATTAACATGTGGATGGTGAAGCTGAATTTAAAGTTACAAACTATTAAGTTTACAGGAAATATAGTTGACAACCATTCACCAGGACTACAGAGAAAATTCTTCCTATTTAAGGTGAAAGATATTCCAAAGGCTCCTATGGCGTTGGTGCGGCTCTTGGGAAAATGTATTTATTGTCTCAAAACAAAATACGAAGTTTCATCAACAAAGAAATAAAGTATTATTTTGAAAATTTCATCATCGAAATTAATCAAAGAAGATAAAGATAGAAATATAAACAATTCAGTATTGCATATTCATGTAACCGTTAGCCTTCAGAAGTTAGTTAATCACCAAGAGAGAAAAAAATTGGTGATCATGTATAAATATAATTTCACAAGACTGAGAAGAGGCTTTTTGTTTTTTGGGAGCCAATTGTATTAGAAGTTTTCCGATTTACAGTGATACAGATAATGCATAAGAGATTCTAAATTCTGTCAACTTGAAGCTATGTGTTCTTTCACTCTATTTTCAATATCTTTCAACATCTTTCTTTTCATGTCTTTCTAATGAATGATCAACCATAGTTTAACTCAAACTTCTATTGTAGTTTGAATTTATTTGATTATCTAATCATTTACGTTTTTTCCTTTGTGATTGCTATCGACGGTTTCAAGACCTGTAGGTCATTTGGATGGTTATATTTTATATTTCAATAGAAATCTCTTTTTCCTCTCCTTCTTCTATTATGATATGAGATTCTTTCATTATTAAATCCTCGTATTTTTCGGCAGCGTAACTATTTTATTATTTTACTATTGTCAAATTACTTCAAGTATAGGAAATGATCTCTACTATTATTGTGTTATTATTTTGAGTTCCAAAATTCCTTTTCTATTTCATCCCTCAAAACTGAAGCAACAAATCTTTAAACATTTTATAATTCAATAAAAATTTACTCCCCATGAATGTCCCAAATAATAGATAGCCTAACATATAACATGGCCTTCAAGATCAAACTAGCATTGCTTTGAACATATTTAACATCATCCTGCAAACAACAACTACCCAGGTCGAATTAGAACGCTCATGGTCAGTTATCGAGAGAGATATCAACATCTAAGAACAATGGGAAGCTAGATAGGGATAGTTGAGAAACCAACTCTGATTTACTTTTCACAATTGATTCTTACCCCTTAATTCTCTTTATATTTTCAGATGCCTTGATGGTATACTTTAAGGACTTAAAGTATAAACTCAGGAACAACATCTTTTTAGCGTCGTTGTCGGGGAATGAAGAAACAAAACATTTCCCTTGGAGGAACAACATTGACATTTTATTTCTTTGATAGTGAAAAAAGATAGAAAAACCTTCTAAGGCTACCTTTACTTTTCACTTGGTGACTCCACGATAAGTAAACTAGATTTTAGCTGAAAGAACACCAAAACTAACCTTGATGACAAGCAGACCTCACCAGTCTCTTATCTAGAAAAGACTTTAAAATCATGAAGATGCCTTAAACAAATCTTTTCACGCATATATACTATTTATCAGCCTAATTTTATGCAGTTGAACGTTAAGGAAACACTTGAGAGATCTATCTCGCTTCCCCCTTCAAACAATATGTCCTTTTTTCCTGAAGTATATACCCCAAATTTTTGTGAGCCTTCTCCCCACACACTCCGAGTTTTAGCCTCAAATCCATCAATGGCTGCACACGAAGGTGAAGGAGCTGGAGGTGGTCCCCAAGGAGTACCAACAGGTGGCCAAGCACCTCTTCCTGGAATCTTTGCTAAGGTAGCTGCCAGATATGCCCCCATTGTCCTCTTGGTTCCCCTATACGACCTTCTCGAAAATTATATGAAAATCCTTCCCAAATTTATAGGGGAAGGAGATTTAACTGCTCAATAACACATAAATTGGTTTGACCAATTTGCCAACATCCTTGGAATCTAACACAAAGATGTTTATTCTAGACTCCTCGTTCAGACTTTTGAAGGACAGGTGAGGACCTAGTTCCAAGCCTTAGCTATAGGATCTATAAGATCTTATGAACAGCTTGAATTTTTTTTTATCAAACAACGGGGGGAGAGGAGAGACCACATCTATTACTTAACTGAATTCAGAGCCCTTAGAAAGAAAAACTCAAAATCAATTCTCGAGGTCATGTAAAGGTTTAACAAGTTATATAATAAAATCCTAGTCGAGGTCAAACCTTCTCAACCCACAACAAAGGTGACTTTCGCTGGAGCCTTTGATCTTGATTTCACTCTATTATTGAGAGAAAGGAGATCAACAAATCTCATGAAAATGCAAGATGATTCCCTAGAAATAAAATCAAACCTAATGGCATCAGGGAAGTTAAAAGAAAAAATAGAAACCGGGAACAAAGAAAGTAGGAAATTCAAAGAACAAGGTGGATGCTCAGGATCGGGAAAATCCTTGGGAGATAAAATAGAAAAGATGGCTAAGGTAATTAGATAAATCTCAAATAATATCTCAAAAATGGAACTAGATAAATCAAAAAGGGATCATTTTCTTAGGAAGGATTTTACAAGGAATCCTAATCCTCAGGCCCCACATAAAACAATTAAGAATGAGGATCAAAAAATACCAACCCCCTTCAAAAGTGAAAAATTCATAATAGAGGAATACCTAGAATATTTTGAAGAGATAGATGAGGATATAAATAATCTTGGCGATGATAGTAAATCACCCTATTTATCAAGAAAATATTACAAAAAATCCTTAAATAAAGAAATTAGATCATAAGATGATGTTAGCAATGGTACTTCTAAAGATTTGACCTATAAGGGTATTGCAGATGATATTATAGCTGAACTAGATGAGAAATACAATTTAAAAGATAGGAACAAGAGTCTTCCAACCGCCCCAACAAAAAAGATCTTGCCTAGGGGAGAAACTAATGACGCGGCTCCAAAGGTTGCTGAGAAATAGACTGCAAAAACCCACACTGCTGACACACAACCTGTCAATTCAAAGTCAGTAGGAACACTTGCCATTAAAATACAGGTCCGTATGAGTGAAACCAAATCTGCACCACAAAGAAAAGATGAAAAGAAAGGAATGGAGGCCCCAAACATAGAGAGCGACAAGCTCCTGGGAAATTTTAGTATGGAAACTGAAATAAGCAAAATCAAAATCCCTATCCCACCTGTTGAATTGGCGAAAAATACCATATATCAAAAACAAATTGCCAAGATGATTAGCTTTTCAGAAGATGAAAGCCAAGATGATGTCATCAACTTAGAAGATGACAAGCCAAACATAGTTTCTGGTCCACATGTCGAAGCTGCGAAAGACACTGTTGCCCCCTTCTATATCACGTTAACCTTGTTCGACCACCTACTCCATAATTGAATGCTAGATTATGGAGCATCCCACAATGTGATTCCTAAAGACATTATGGATAAATTAGGTCCGAAATCACTAGGCCTTATGGAGATATATTTTCATTTGATTCAAGAAAATTCAAATGCATATGCATGATTAAATACTTGATCGTAAATCTGGCACAAATACCTGTAAAAAGAATTCTTATGGATGTACTGGTCGTCGATATCCCTCCGAAATATGGTATGCTATTATCTAGGTCATGCAGTGCCAAGATTGGAGGATCTCTCTAGCTTGACATGACATATGTTATAATTCTAGTTTTTGGAGGACAGTACATGCTTCTATACAGAGAAATGAGGTTGGCATTCATGGTAGCTGATCCACATAACCCAGATAACCACCATTTATATATTGTTGATCAAGATTTAGGTGGTTGTATTTTATTCATTGATGATGATATTGAGGTAGGTATAGACAAAAGTTGTACAGAAGAAAAAAAAGAAAAATAAAAAATAAAATAAAATGTATATAGCTATGGTGTGTGGAATATGTTTTTTTATGGTGTTTCATCCTACTTTGGAGCTGGAGCTGGGCCACTTCTTATGGCTCCCGATAATCAATCTGTAATTCCCTTTTCCTACAGACTGTAGTGGAATGAAGACCACACTAATAATGTATGCGAGTATGAAGCCTTAGTGTTAGGGTTAGAAGCCGTTAGGAGAATGAAAATAAAAAACCTCGAAGTCTTTGGTGACATCGAGCTAATCATAAAATAGGTAAACTAAAAGTACCAGGCCAAACATCCTAGGTTCAGGTCCTACAGGAATTGCATCTGGGATCTGATCGACAATTTCTTCTCCTTTGTCAGGGTTCATTTCATTCCAAGAACTGAAAACCAATAGGCTGATGTGTTAGCCAAAGCAACCTCAACATTCACACCTCCCACCACGTTTAAACTAAATTACCACATGCAAATGGGGCACCGACCTTCCATACCGAATAACATACAAAATTGGCAAGTCTTTGAGGACGATGAACAGCTTCACAATTTTTTAGAATCAATAGACGAGTTTTCTGAAATGCACGCTGACCAAGAAAACCAAAATGATCCTATTTGGATCATGTAGGAAGGGGAGGATCCTCAAGAGTTCCATGATAAAATCACGAATCACTGAATGCTCGTTCCTAAAAATAACTAGATCCCCAAGGGCCTGATTCCCTTGAAAAGATTATTCAATCAAGATGATATCCCTTCAAGATCCACTCTATAGCCTCAACCGGAAGAGGTTGAGGACTGTGACATAGGTACTAAAGAAAACCATTGGTTGCTGAAACTATCCAAATATCCATCCCCAGAAACCAAAAGTAAATACGTGGAGTTGCTTAGAAAGTACAAGGACATTTTCGTTTGGTCATATGAAGAGCTGAGAACCTAAGACACCACTTTGATTGAACATAAGATACCCCTGAAGCCTGGTGTCAAACCCTTTAGACAAAAACTTACACAAATCAATCCTATTTTATTCCCTATGTTTGAGAGGGAAGTCAAAAAGCTCTTGGATGTAAAAATAATCGTACCACTAAGATACTCTGTGTTAAGCCCTAATATTGGCCCATTACCCCTTAATTGGGGCATATTAGATTAGTAATGTTATTTTATTTATGTCAGATTTAGGCCATTAGTTGTAATTTAGATTAGTAATGTTATTTTATTCATGTCGACTTTAGGCCATTAGTTGTAATTATACCTCCTAGTCTCCTATATATACCAA
>CBVK0100872840.1:0-24377 GCA_900067695.1 Picea abies | reverse complement strand
CTAACTGATTCACCCCCCCCCTCTCAGTTAGTTCATACCTGTAACAGAGATATCTCAAAGATAAGAGGACCAAAACTAAATCCATCCAAAATACGATTGGGGGGAGGGTAGATTATTTTGGGTGAAATAACTTGCTTACCAAACTCCTTATATGCCCAATAAACAATTTTTCCTTAATATGTTTTTGCAGATGGGATTCATTTATGTAAATTTATTTTAGTGTTGAAGTTGGTTCAATATGAAAGTATTGTAGAGAAGGGTTGGTTGACCCTTCTCCATCTATAGTTTATATTTTTTAGGAATTAAATGTAGAAGTGTTGGATGACCATCTATAGTTTATATTTTTTAGGAATTAAATGTAGAAGTGTTGGATGATCCATCTTGGTTTAGATTCATCATGTAATTAATTATATTATTTAACATGATGTAAAGTGGAAAGGAGAAGGATTGAATGGCCCTTGTCCATACCATATGTATTAATTTCATGGTGTTCTTAATGTTAATTTTAGATTCAATTGTTCCTATAGTTTCAATGGAATATAAAGATATTAATATTTACTAGTGGAATATTAAGGAATGATTGGATGACCCTTCTCTTTGTCATATTATATTTCAATTTTATCCATAATTCCAATATCCCTATACTTAACTTCTTTAATGGTATATGTAGAAATGATCCACTGTCACTTTTTGATTATCATATCTATTTCAATACTTTCTAGCAATCCTAGAAGGTTAGGCCAACTCTTCTCCATATATATGTAACATTAAGAAGGGTTGGACAACCCCTCTTCACCTACAAGTATGCAAAGAAGGATCAATCAATCCTTATTCATCTATAGTTTTCTTTAATTGACCCCAATGAACCCTAGTTTTATTTAATTGACCACCAATGGAACATAAGGAAATATGTTACTGGCCCAATACATGTAGAGGATGAAAGTCCCCCTTAAGGACCACTAATGGGTCACCAATGGGTCATTTCAAGTGATGTAGTTTTCCTTGAATAATGGTGATGAGCCATCCTTTATTTGTGGATAATAAAAAATGATGATTCTTAAGGGGAAATTAAAAAAGTATCGAAACTATTACAATAATAATAATATAATCATATACATGTACTTCATGCAAAATAAAAAATTCTAGAATGTCAAGTTTGGTTAAAAAAATCGCAATGGTATGTCATCTTCAATTATTCGTTCATGATCGACTTCTGACATTTTCCATTTTCTAACTATTGATATTTTCCTTGTTTGAACCTCTATTAATTTTATGCACATTGCACATACCAAATGACCATATTGACAACATATTCCATCTGAATGATAGTCTTAAACGTGAACATGACTATGGTTTGATGGGTTTCTTGAAAAAAATAGCCTTTTAATACAATGGATCCTCTTTCATATATAAAACCATTATCATAAAAATCTTCTAATAATTTCATCTTTCTTTGTGTGCATCTCATCAAATAATATTTAATGTTTTCATCGTTGTCTATAGGTGAAACCACAACAAATACATCTCTTGCAAATAACTCGTCATATTCCAACAAACAATTCTCGTTAGATCAACACACATGCACACAATTGTACTATATATAAATTTTATATATGTAGATAGTACATGTAAATAAATGTGTTTGAACAATTGAAACATAAATTTTACCTTTTCTAGCAAGATCATAAACTCTATCGCCATCAATTGAAATTATAGTTTCAATTGATTCAATCTCCTCTAAGCTTGGAAGTGGCATTTCCCCCTTTCTATTAATTTCAGTGTGTTTCCAAGATTTAACATATTTCTCAGATTCGTTTTCACAAATGTCCATGGATTATGTGTCCTCTATGAAAACTGAACAAAAACAAGATTCATTTCTTCCATCAAATGCAAACACATTTTGGAAGGGTTGTGTTTTAATTGAATGCAATTTTCGAGTACCATGTATTGTACTAGCCTCATATGGGATTAATCTATCTACATCTTGGATTCCAACATGCCAAAAAAACCTACACACAGTTCAACAATAAATTATTTAAATATAAATATGAAATGTCAATATAATAAAGATGTTAAAGACAAGATCTTATTAGCTTTCTCTATTGAACATGATTGAAAATCATATTTTTGAATGCGAATGCAAATATCACATGTGTGTACAACATATGTATACACACACCTGCACATATCCTTTGATGGATTATTTTCATGGTTTAGTGCATGTTTGCACCATTCAACAACTTAATAAGCAGATTCAAATAGATCGACATGAGGGTTCATATGATACCTTTGAAGTGCTCATTTTACACATGCCCCTGCACTATCATGCTCTCCTTTTCCATGTCCAATCTCAAAGAAAATCCAACAATGTGTAATGTTTGATTTCTTGTGAAGATGACAAATACAATAGAAAGATAGTAAAGATTTGAATTGACCCAGACATCCATCTGACCATATCCAATGTCAATCAAATCTGATCCCATGGTTTTTCAATGAATCATAAAATTAATCAAAGCAATGGTGTACATAATGTTTATCATGTGTTCGATCATCACTTATATAAAAGTGATATTATTTAATAATGATGCAGGAGCATCGCCTTAAAGGTTGACAACACACATGTGGAGGCAATCATAAGAGATTTTAGCAAGGCCTGAAATTCAAATCGGGCATTAACTCAAAATTTAATTGGGTTGTTGAGATATTTTGTTGAGGAATTTGAATATTGTAACTTGTTTGAAAAGTCTCTAAGGACTGTAAGAAATCACAGACATGGAGTGTTGACTCTGTCTGATAGTAATTAACAGTTGTTGTAATGGGACAGAGTAGGTAACAATTGTAAGTTTGAAATGATAGATTTCAGAATAGGACGAGAGAGCTCACGGAGCCAGTCCTTAGATATTCTGATTTTCAATTTGTAATAGATATATATAGAATAGAGTATGAAAGGATGGTAGTAGAACCAAAGTATAATAGAGCAGAGGAACACAATGTGTATTTTTCATTTTTATGAATGAATAGAACAGACAAAAGTTGTCCCAAACTGGACTGTGTTCATGTGAATGTGATTGCATGAATATTTCATTATGTATGTGGTATTTGTTTCATTCTCGTTCCCGTATGAGAGTTTGAGAAGACAATTTTATAAACTTGTAATGAAAGTGGATTAGTTTCAATCGTTTCTCTTCTGAACAGTGTATGCAAGGTGTGCATTCACAAACGCAAGGTGTGAGTTGACTTAGTCTTAGAATGACTCATAGAGAAGGGTTAAGAGAGAGAATAGAGGGAACTTGAGGATCCAAGTGCAAGGAATTCATAGAGGCTAGAAGCAACCAAGTTTCGAAGGAATAACCTAAGAGAACGCCAGGCAGGCGTAAGATATTTTATTTTCAAGAGAATTCCTCGAATCTGAGTTATTCGAGATCTTCGAACATAAGGTGTGCGTAAGAGGTCGAATATTCAAAGAGGATGAAGCTCATTAAGGATAGTACTTTTGAGTACAGATCTTCAGCAGAGAAGAATTGAAGGCTGAGGTCTTCAATACTTAGAAAACCTTCTAAGTCCGAGAGAAGGAAAAGCTCAGGAGGATGAGCATTGTAGATCGTCAGATCTAGTACGGAGGACCGATAGCCATTGGATCTGAAGGAAGGTGCATGAGGTTTAACCTTGTGTATGCAAAGTGGAATGGACTCATCAGAGTCTCGAAAGCGTTAGAATTGTCTTTCGTTATAAGACACGTGGCGAAGATCCAGAAACCATCGGGGTTTCAGAACTCAGGTGCATAAGGGTGGTGAGAAACAAGGATTCATGATCGCCGAAATCTCAAAATAATTCCCACCGTTGGATCGGGAGGGACGCGTGGCGAAGATCCAGAAGCCACCGAGGATTTGTTTGCCGGGAGACGAGAGTGAAGACTCTCCCAAATTACCAAAAGTAAGAATGACAGGATTTGATCATGACTGTTGATCATACCGAAAATATCACGACCGTTGATCATGATTCAGAGTTATAGCCATCCATCGGAGGGGATACGTGGTTGTTGGTCGATGTTTTGACACCGGGGAAACGAAGGAGAAGACCGAGCCAAAATCGTGAAAGGGGATTTTGCGAAAGGATCAGAACCGTCCATTTTGGAGGACGCGTGGCAGAAACATAGTTACCAACTTAACGAGAACTCTACAAAGTTCTCATTTTTTTGGGGGTCCAATTTTTTACCTCGTTTTTAAAAATGGTGCTACCGGTAGCACCCCTCTCCCTTTTTAGATGGTTTTTCGATATTTAAAATTTTTCAACCCACAATGTTTACACACTTTTTTTTAATGCTTATTTTTCATCTATTTTCATTTTTTTCAATTTATTTATTTTTATTCAATGGTGTTTTTAGACATTTTTCCATGCTTCTTTCAATCTTAAAAATATTTTTTACCATTTACTTTTTTGAAGCTACGATTTTTCATATAATTGTGTCTTCTTAATTAATGTATTGTTCCATACTTTTAAAATATAGTGGAAAACACCATTCTTAACACATTGTTTACCTTTACTTCAATACATGGAAACAAATTGTAGTTAAATAACACTATTTTTTGATATTTAACAAAAATATATAATTCAATTTTTTTTATAAAAATTAAAAGCTAAGAAAAATAAGAAAAATTAAAAAACTGAAATTAAAAAAAAATAAAAAAAACAAATTTTATTAATCAAAAAGATCAAAGAGAAACTTAAAAACCTAAAGAGGAAAAAACAAAACAAAAAACAAAACAAATATATAAACTAAGCTAAATGAAAAAACAAAAACAAAAAAAAGGTAAAAAACCAAATTTATGGCCTAAAAACTTTAGAAAAGTTTAAAAAACACAAAGAACAATTAAGAATATATATTAAAAAAAAAAATTAACACATTAACTACAAAATTAGAAAAAAAAAAAACAAAAAAACTTAAAAATAACATAAAATTACAAAAAAAGTAATTTTTTTATTAAAAAACTTAAAAATATGTAAAATTTTATGAAAAAACAAACAAATTAAAAAAAACATATGCACCAGTGATGGGAGGCCATGGGGGGTGATGCTGGGCATCACCCTAGCCCCCAGGGGCTGGGGTGATGCCCGAAATCACCCCCATGACACCCACGACGCTCAACCAACATGGGTGTCATGGGTATCATGGGGGGTGATTTCGAGTATCACCCCAGCCCCCAGTGGCTAAGCTCTGGTCTGAAGGGGCCAAGGCTTAGCCCGTGGGGGCTGGGGTGATGCCGAGAATTGCCCCAGCCCCCAGAGGCTAAGCCTTAGCCCCGTGGGACCAACATTTATCCCATGGGGGCTGGAGTGATACCCGACATCACCCCAGCCCACACAGGCTAAGGCTTGGCCCCTTGGGACCAGTGCTTAGCCCCCACGGGCCAAGCCTTGGCCCCGTGGGACCAAGGCTTAGCCCCTGGGGGTTGGGGTGATGCCACAAATCGCCCCCCATGACACCCCAATAATATGTAGGTTTGTAATTTTTTTTGTTTGTTTTAATTTTAGTTAATATTTTATGTTATTTCAATTGCAAAATCGTATTTTATTTTTTTCGTTTTAAATGTTATTAAATTTGTTTATATTTTCTTTTTCTATTTTTTAAATTTAGTTTCAATTAAAATTGATAGTTTTTGTATTTTCAAATTGCTTTTAATTTTTTTTTTTTAATATGCTTAGAAGTTTATTTTAAATTTGGTTTTAAAATTTTCTTTTTATTATTTCGTTATTGATTTTATTAAAATTGTTTTGTTTTCATTTAAATATTGTTTTTAAAATATATATTTTTGAACTTTTTGTCTTTTATTTTAATTTTAAAGTTTTAGTTCAAGATTTTTTAATATTTTTTGTTGAATTTTGTTATTTTTTTTTGGCCTTTTTAAAGTATTTTTTTTTTTTTTAAATTACATTTTAAAGGTTTTTTTTAATGATTCTTTTGTAAAAAAATATATAATTATTTTTTAAATTATTGTTTTTGGAGGGAATTTTTTTTTTTTTAGTTATTTTTCTTTTTCACATTTTTTTTAAACCTTTTATTTTATTTTTTTAATTGAATTTATAATATAATTTTTTAAATGTGGTTTTTGGTCATTTAAAAAAAATATTTATTTATGAAGATTTTGTTCTTTCTATTTATTTGTTTTTTAATGTAAATTGAAAAAATAAAAAATAAAATTTGTAAATAAATTTTCAAGGGACCATTTGGAGTCCAATTTTGGGTTGTTTATTTACATAGGTTTTTTTGTCAATATCACAATTTCAATTAGGTCGCAAATAACTATGATTTTCACGTTTAGGAAAAAACAATTTTTTTATGTAGCATCACTTTTTGATTTAGGTGTTGATTTTAAGGTTTTTCTGAGCTACTGTCTGAGTTTTGAAGGCCGTGTTCAAAAATTGTTGTAATTTTGACCACGTTTAAAAAAATGGTGCTACCAATAGCACCACTTTTTGATTTGGGGGTTGATTTTCATGTTTTTTATGCAAAATTATGGATTTTAAGGGTTAGAGTTCTCGTTTTGAGGTCACAGTTCTCGTTAAGTTGGTAACTATGTTCAGATATCTGGAAGTTGCCGAGAGTTGGGAGGTGAATACTCCGCAAAAATCCTGAAAAGGAGATCGCCGGGATTTGATCTGGGCCATTGATCAAGTGATAGATCTAGACCATAGATCCGAGAGGTATCGAGTCTCCGGGTTTCGGGGATTTGAAAGGGAAAGGAGGAGCACTACATTGCAATTCCATGAATCGTGAAAGCCAAAGCACTCAAAGGAGTAGCCCTAGGCCACATGACAGGGTCATGTGGAGAAGGCTTAAAGGAGGAGCTGTTAGGGCCTTTTCGGGTTTCGTCATTTCGAAAGACAGGGAGTCGGGGAGAGCTCGCATGTAGGTGTCCCAAACTTCTAAAACACAAAAGGTGAGTAGTCTAGAGCCTTGGGTCACAACCCAAGATCATGAGAGAGAAAAGGAGTCAATGCAGAGGTATCTGTTGGCTCAAAAAGGAAAAGGGCACCGAAAAGGTGGCGTGCACGCAGGGCTTCTCAAATCCCGTGTCAGCGACAAAGGGACCTGTGGATCTATTCGAAGGGTTCCAACAAGAACCAGAGAGATATTTTGGCTCAACAGGAAGGAACGATCCAGTGATTGGGAGGTCATAGACCCTACCAAAGGGTGAGGTAGGGGGTTTTCATCAGGTGGTATCAGAGCTAAGATTTTGAGTTAGTTTGTGGACAACAGACAAAGGAAAAGGAGGAAGGTTGGTTCCATTTGTGGCATCAAGGAAATTTTCACTTTATGTTTGTAGGTGACGTAGTGAAGTCATGCCGCCTAGAAGACATAGAGTGAATGTAGAGATGGAGGAAGAAATGAGGCAATTCAGAATGAGATTAGATGCCATGGAGACCACACAGAGAAGAGCATCGGATACAGGTGTTGTTAGTGAGGCTAAAAGTGAAGATGCAGAGGTTGACGAAAATGCAGCAAAGAATGTTGCATAAGCTCACTTGATACAAGATGTTTCAAGAATAGGAGCCAGAGCAAGGATAGAGGTATCTATGTATGAAGGAAATTTGGAAGTTGAAGAATTTTTGGATTGGGTATGGGCCATGGAAAAATACTTCGATTACAAAGACATCGAAGAAGACAAGATGGTGAAGCATGATGTGACAAGATTGAAAGGCCATGCAGCGTTATGGTGTGATGAACTACAAGACAAACATAGAAGAAATGGTAAGCATAAAATTAAAAGATGGGATAGTATGGTAGCTAAGTTGAAGGAAAAATTTATTCCGAAGGATTACCAGATCAATCTTTACAGAAGATTGCAGAATCTGAAATAGAGAGGTTTATCAGTGAAGGAGTACACTCAAGAGTTTTACCGACTGAACATTAGACACAAAGAGAATGAAGATGAGAAGACAGTCAGATACATCAATGGGATGAGATATGAAATCCAAGAGGAGATCAGCATGATGTCTATCAATAAAGTCGAGGATGCCTATCAGGCAGCCTTGAAAGGTGAAGAAAAGTTGGCTAGGTGGCAAAGCCAACGAACCAGAGGTGGAAACTCAAGAAGAGGCAAAGGAACCACTAGAGAAAAATTTCGAAAGTCGAAGCCTAAATATGACAAACAACATAGTCACCATGAGAATGGTGAAAGCTCCAAAGAAGGACAACATGGTGGAAGAAGCTCTTTTCCCAGAGGTAGAGGAAGAAGAAGAGCCAGAGGAGGCGTAGTTAAATGTTATACCTGTGGAAAAGAAGGACACAAATCTTGGGAATGTCCTGACCAAAAAAGAGAAGGCAGAGAAGCACATATTGCTGAAGTAGAGAAGCATGTGGAAGCAGAAGCAACATAAGGAGGAAGAAACCTCATGATGAGGAAAGTTCTTCTCAAACCAGAAAAGGAACCAGAGGAACTAATTCAGCAAATAAGCCTATTCATAACTACTTGCAAGTCGAAAGACAGAGTTTGCAAAGTGATCATAGACAATTGAAGTACTGATAATCTAGTATCCACAAATATGGTGGGAAAGATGGATATGAAGACAACTGCACACCCAAAGCCATATAAGGTGTCGTGGTTGCAGAAAAGGCATAAAGTCATGGTAAGTCAACAGTGCCAAGTTGAATTTAAGATATGAGGTCACAAAGATGAAATATTATGTGATGTAATTCCTATGGATGTCTGTCATATTTTATTGGGAAGGCCATGGAAATATGACCAAAAGGTTATTCATGATGGAAGAAAGAATACCTATACCCTAGAAAGGAATGGTAGGACACATATGTTGTTACCCATAGAAGACAAAGAGAAAAATCCAGAAGAAAGTCCAAGCATACTTCTCATGAGTGGGAAGGTGCTCTTAAAAGAAGTAAAGAAGGAGAAATAAATGCAATTTGCTATAGTGAGGAAGCCTAGATTTATCCTTACAAATACTTCTGTAGAAGATTTGCCTATAGAAATCCAGGAACTGTTAGAAAAAATTGCTGATATAGTTGTGGATGAGTTACAACACTCATTTCCACCTATTAGGAGCATAAGCCATCATATTGACCTTACTCTAGGAGCTAGTTTACCAAATAAGGCAACTTATAGGTTGACACCTAGAGAGAATGAGGAAGTCAAGAATCAAGTCCAGGAGTTGTTGGATAAAGGGTTAGTCAGGGGAAGCCTAAGACCATGTGCAGTACCGACTGTATTGAGCCCAAAGAAAGATGGAGGATGGAGTATGTGTACATATTCTCGAGCCATCAAAAAGATAACCATTAGATATCGATTTACTTTACCGAGAATGGATGATTTGATGGACTGTTTAAGCGGAGCAATCTATTTTTCCAAGGTAGACTTGAAGAGCAGATATCATCAAATAAGAATGAGAGAGGGAGATGAATGGAAAACAACATTCAAGACGAATGAAGGATTGTTTGAATGGCTGGTCATGCCAGTTGGGTTGACAAATGCACCAAGTACATTTATGAGGTTGATAATGAAGTGTTGAAAGACTTCATTGGCAAATTTGTCATAGTATATCTAGATGACATACTAATTTTCAGCAAGACAAAAGAAGAACACCTAAGACATCTGACAATAGTGATGGAAAGGTTGCAGCAAGAGAAGTTGCTGATAAATCTAAAGAAGAGTTCTTTTATGAAGAAGGAGATCATATATTTTGGTTTCGTAATCTCTTCAAATGAATTGAAGATGGACCCAGGAAAGGTGGGAGCAATCAGAGAATGACCATCACTGAGCAACATATTTGAAGTAAGAAGTTTTCATGGGTTAGCAAGCTTCTATAGAAAATTTATCAGAAATTTCAGTGGCATATGTGCACCCATGTTAGACACTGTGAAGAAGAAACACAAGTCCTTTAGTTGGATAGAGGAAGCTGAAAATAGTTTCAAAGTGTTGAAAGAGAAAATCACAGAGAAACCAATTTTGGTTTTGCCATATTTTGGAAAAACATTCCAGGTGAGATGTGACGCAAGTGGATTAGTTGTTGGAGCAGTCTTGAGCTAGGACAATAAGCTAGTTGCTTATTTTAGTGAGAAACTAAATGACACCAAGAAAAGTATTCCACGTATGACAAGGAATTTTATGCAGTGATTCAAGCTTTGAAAAAATGGAGGCATTATCTAATTCCTAAAGAGTTTTTCTTGTATAGTGATAATCATGATTTGCAATTTATTACTAGGCAAGAAAAGTTGAATCATAAACATGCAAAATGGATAGAATTCATGCAAAATTTTACTTTTGTTATTAAACACATTGCTGGAACTGTTAACAAAGTTGCAGATGCTTTGAGTAGAAGAAGTTTGATTGTATAGGAATTCCAGGTGGAAACTTTGGGGTTCAAACACCTCAAGGAGATGTATAAAGAAGATGCATATTTCAAAGAAGCTTACAAGGCATGCAAGAATCCTTTGTTAGGAGACAAAATCCCATGGAATGAATATTTTATTCAGGATGGATTACTGTTCAAGGGGAGCCAATTATGTATTCCGAAGTGCACAATGAGAGACATCCTGCTAAAATAAAAACATAGTGGAGGTTTAGCTAGACACTTTGGTCACGAAAAGACATTTGCACAATTGAATGATTCATATTATTGGTTGACCATGAGAGAAGAAGTGAAAAAATTCATGAACAAATGCAGAATTTGTCAGTATGCAAAGGAATACAACAAAACACTGGTTTGTATCAACCATTACCAATTCCAGAGAGGTCGTGGGATGAAATCAGTATGGATTTTGTTTTGGGATTGCCTAGAACTCAAAAAGGGAGCGATTCCATATTTGTTGTGGTGGAAAGATTCTAAAAAATGGCACATTTCATACCATGCCAGAAGACAAGCGATGGCACACACATCGCCAATCTATTTTTCAGAGAAGTAGTAAGACTATCTGGATTGCCAAGGATGATAGTTTCAGACAGAGACACCAAATTTTTAGAACACTTTTGGAGAACTCTATGGAAGAGGCTTGGAAGTAACTTATCCTTTAGTTCAACATATCACCCTCAGAAAAATGAACAAACTGAAGTAGTGAACAAGAGTCTCTGAAACTTACTGATAAGTTTAGTCACTGAGTAAGGTAGACAATGGGATCAGATTCTGGCACAAGTAGAATTTGCATTCAATAATTTAGTAAATAGGAGCACAGGAAAAGTCCATTTGAAATTGTGTATGGTATACAACCAAGGGGGATTACAGAATTCAGAAATTTGAATCAAGATGAGTTCAGAAGTGCTGGAGTAGAAGATTTTGCAACATAAATGCAGAAACTTCATGACAGAGTCAGAGAGTAGCTACAAGATAGCAGCCAAAAACACAAGAGCAAAGTTGACCAAAAGAGAAGAGAATTTCAATTTGAAATTGGAGATGAGGTTTTAGTTCACTTGATAAAAGAGAGATTCCCAAGGGGAATGTACAATAAGCTAAAGATGAAAAAGATTGGACCATGCAGGATTCTCAGAAAAATCACAGCCAATGCTTATGAGATTGAGTTGCCATAAAATGTTGGGATATCACCGATATTCAATGTTGCAGACTTATATCCTTACAGGAGAGATGAATCAGGAGGATTAGATGATCAGAAAGAAATTCAGTGGGAAGAGAAATTATCCATACTAGAGAAACCTCAGATGGAGAGAATTATTGAGCAGAGAGATGGAAAGAAAACCAGGAGAAAGACATATCCTGAGTATCTGGTGAAATGGAAAGATCACCCAATGGAAGATGCAAGTTGGGTCATAGAACTTGATATTTTGAAGCATGGAAAGATAGTGCAAGACCTCATGGACAGTAGTCCATAAAAAGTTTTAACCAGGGGAGTATGATGCAGGAGAATCACCTTCAAGGTCAACAATGCACATGTGGAGGCAATCGAAAGAGATTTTAGCAACGCCTGAAATTCAAATTGGGCATTAACTCAGAATTTATTTGGGTTGTTGGATATTTTGTTGAGAAATTTGAATATTGTAACTTGTTTGAAAATTCTCTAAGGACTGTAATAAATCACAGACATGGAGTGTTGACTCTGTCTGATAGTAATTAACAGTTATTGTAATGGGACAGAGTAGGTAACAATTTTAAGTTTGAAATGATAGATTTTATAACAAGACGAGAGAGCTCACGGAGCCAGTCCTTAGATATTCCAATTTTCAATTTGTAATAGATATATACAAAATAGAGTATGAAAGGATGGTAGTAGAACCAGAGTAGAATAGAGCAAACAAACACCATGTGTATTTTTCGTTTTTATGAATGAATAGAACAGACGAAAGTTGTCCCAAATTGGACTGTGTTCATGTGAATGTGATTGCATGAATATTTCATTCTGTATGTGGTATTTGTTTCATTCTCATTCTTGTATGAGAGTTCGAGAAGACGATTTTATGAACCTATAACAAAAGTGGATCAGTTCCAATCGTTTCTCTTCTGAACCGTGCATGCAAGGTGTGCATTCACAAACACAAGGTGTGCGTTGACTAAGTCTTAGAATGAATAAGATAGAAGGGTTCAGAGAGAGAACAAAGGGAACTTGAGGATCCAAGTGCAAGGAATGCATAGAGGCTAGAAGGGACCAAGTTTCGAAGGAATAACCTAAGAGAACGCCAGGTTGGCGTAAGGTATTTTCTTTTCAATAAAATTCCTCGAATCTAAGTTATTTGAGATCTTCAAACACGAGGTGTGCGTAAGAGGTCAAATATTCCAAGAGGACAAAGCTTAGGAAGGATAATACTTTTGAGTACAAATATTTCAACACTTAGAAAACCTTTTAAGTCTGAGAGAAGGAAAATCTCAGGAGGAGGAGCATCGTAGATCGTTAGATCTTTTACAGAGGACCGATAGCCATCGGATCTAGAGGAAGGCACATGAGGTTTAACCTTTTGTATGCAAAGTGGAATGGACTCATCAGAGTCCTGAAAGCATCCGAGTCGTCTGTCATAATAAGACACGTGGTGAAGATCTAGAAACCATTGGGGTTTTAGAACTCAGGTGCATGCGGGTGGTGAGAAATGAGAATTCCTGATCGCTGAAATCTCGAAATCATTCCGACCATTGGATTGAGAGCGACGTGTGGTGAAGATTTAGAATCCATCGGGGATTTGTTTGCTGGGAGACGAGAGTGAAGACTCTCCCAAATTTATGAAAGGAAGAATGCCGAGATTTGACCATGATCGTTGATCATCCCAAAAAGATCATGACCATTGATCATGATTAAGAGTTACAGCCATCCGTCGGAGGGGATATGTGGCTGTTGGTCAACGCTTCGGCACCAGGGAAACGAAGGAGAAGACTAGGCCAAAATCGCGAAAGGGGATTTTGCGAAAGGATTAGAACCGTCCATTTTGGAGGATGCGTGGTAGAGATCTGGAAGTCATCGGGAGTTTGTTCTCTAGGAGTTGGGAGGTGAAGACTCTGAAAAAATCCCTAAAAGGAGATCACCGGGATTTGATCTAGGCCATTGATTTTTGGCATGTTTTACAGGAAGCGTATGCTTGTCATTGATGGAAAGTACAATAGCGATGATGGCTTGAGTACAACAACGATGATCAACAATACAATGATAATCGGGGAAGAGCAGGAACCGTGATCATTGGATCAATAATTCAGAATTCCTGATGGCTGTCAGATCTCAATGTAGACAAGAAGAGCGCGCTGAAGAGGAGGATAGATCTCAGGCACTAGATCCAAGCGTGGGATCCAACCATCGTCGGATCAAGGAGAACCTACACGTTCTTTAAATTTCAAGGAGTAGCGGGCTCAAAAAATCTCGAAAGAATGAGGACCATCCATCTTCAGGCAGAACACATGGGGAAAGATCGTCATTTTGCTGACTAGAGAGTCAAAGGAACGGGGTTCCCTAACCTCTCTAAATCGCGATATGCAAAATCGTGAAATAATCTGAGCCGTCAGATCAAGGTTTGATCTGGACCATTGATCCCAGTCCATTTCAGAGTTTCACGGATCGAGAGCTGGAGATGTCAAAGAATATTAACCACAAGAATCCTGAAATTGCGATATGCAAAATCATGAATTAATATGAGCCATCAGATCAAGGTTTGATTTGGACTGTTGATCCCAGTCCATTTCGGAGTTTCGCGGATCGAGAGTTGGAGATATCAAAGAATATTAACCACAAGAATCCCGAAATCGTGAAATGCGAAATCGTGACTTAATCTGAGCCGTCAGATCAAGGTTTGATCTGGACCATTGATCCCAGTCCATTTCAGAGTTTCGTGGATCGAGAGTTGGAGATGTCAAAGAATAATAACCACAGGAATCCTGAAATCGCGATATGCGAAATCGCGACTTAATTGCAGCCGTCAGATCAAGATGTGATCTGGACCGTTGATCCGACCCCATTTCAGAGTTTCGTGGATCAAGACTTTGAAGTGACAAGAACAGTGAACATCAAGAATGTCGAAATTGTGAAATGATCTGAGCCATCAGATCAACTGTTGATCGGGACCGTTGATCCCACACCATTTCAGGGTTTCAGGGATCGCAACTTGGAGAGTCGAGATGCCTCATCTCCAAATTCATGAAATGTGAAATCATGAAAGAGCCTTATGCATAAGGCCGTGGTCATAACCCTTGGTCACATCAACGAGAGATGGAGGAAAGAGCTAGAGCAACCAAGCTCCTTTTCGGGGATCGTGACTAGGAATGTCGAGACACATGGTCAAATGAATGCCAAACTTTTGAAAGCTGAAATGCCGAAATGAATGCAATATCCCTTGGAATCAATCCAACGGTGCAGGTGAATTTGAACAAGATCAGAGGGCTACTATAGCACGACACAATGTAACTGCTAGAAACCACTGACGGTTTCTGCCAGAGGACTCGAAGACACTTCGGGATGATTGACAGAGGAGGTGAAGAGTCTCTGGGAATCTTCAAGAGGGATGAAGATGTTCGTGGAGGTGATTGACATCTGGATGAGCATTGAGGCCTGTAACTGGAACAAAGAAGGTGAGCTCGACTGTCATAGAGAAGACGAAGATTCTCAAAGTGCTGAGGAATCTCAGTATAACATACAGTGATGCTGAAAGAGTGGAAAAAGACCAGAGAAGCTGAAGAGTCACAATGATGATCGGATAGAGCACTCAAGTTGTGGAGGAATTTGACACGGTGTGAGCATGCAGAGGCATGGAAAATATTGCATGCACAAGGAGCACAGGGACTATAAGAATGTGGAACAAAGAAGAGATTAGTGTTGTTGTCATGGGAAAGGATTCAAGTGTGAGAAAGGAGGCAGAGCGCAGGTGCATAAATGCATAGTAGAGGAAGGTTTCATTGAAGGGATATGGTGCAGAGAGTATAAAGGCAGAAGAATAGAAAGTGCAAAGGGCGTGTAGAAGACACTGATGCAGACAGAGCAGAGTTGTGTAACAGAACAATGACAAGTCTGGTAAGCCATTGAATAACTTTATATCATTGTAATAATTTTTAGTAACAAGGAATTTATATACCAGGGTGGTTGGGAGGTGCTAGGGAGGACTGGTGTCCTCAAAGGTTCAAGCAGGTGCTTGAACATAGGGAGTTGGTGCTTCCTTCTAGTTGGTGCTAGAGAAACTAGGGAGTTGGTGCTTCCTTCTAGTTGGTGCTAGAGAAACTAGGGAGTTGGTGCTTCCTTCTAGTTGGTGCTAGAGAAACCAGGGGGTTGGTGCTTCCTTCTAGTGGGTGCTAGAGAAAATAGAGAGTTGGTGCTCTCAGCAAGTTGCATCTTGCAAAATCAGAGGTTGTAGCCTCACAATGAGTTGGTGCTCATATGTATGATAATGTAAAGAATGTAGATAATACTTATCATATAAAGAAAAAGAGGATTTTACCCTGTATGGGTTTCCTCGGGAATTATCTGTCTCTGTCTTTCTCATATATGTGACTGATGCTGAATGTGCCTTTGTTTATTTCTCTGCATTATTGTGATCATCATTGAGTGCCTTGTAAAGATTTTAAAAGAAGCATAATTGTTTGAGCACGGTAACAACTGATTCACCCCCCCCTCTCAATTGTCCAACAAATGGTATCAGAGAAACCCTCTTTTATCTAAGGGTAGATCCTATAGCTTAAACATGTCAAGCCATGAAGGAAATTCAACCAATAAGGCCCCTCCTTTGCCTTCTGGAAAGTTAGAATGAGAACCTACATAATGGCTTTAGGTGTAGATGTCTGGGATGTGGTAGATACTGGTTATGTAAAGCCAGTTGTGCTAGCTAATAAGGATGAAAAACTAGAATTTAGCTTCAACGCTAAAGCTATGAATGCTATCTTGAGTGGGCTTGCAGAAGCAAAATTCGTAAAAGTTATGCACCTAGGAACTGCCAAAGAAATGTGGGACAAAATCATTAGCAGTTATGAGGGTAATGAGAAGGTAAAGGATGCAAAGCTTCAAACCTACAGAATATATTTTGAACAGCTGAAGATGAAGGAAGATGAAACTGTTGGAAAACACTTTCTGAGAGTAGAAGAAATGGTAAATGCAATGAAGGCACTTGGTGAAACAATTGGGGAATATTCTTTAGTTCAAAAAATCTTGAGATCTCTCCTAGATAGGTTCAACTCGAAGGTCTCTACTATAGAAGAACTTAATGATCTAAAAACCTTGCAGTTTGACCAAATTCTAGGAACATTGACTGCATATGAAATGAGAATAGTCAAAGATAAACCCACCTCCAAAGAAGCATCATTTAAAGTAGACAAGAATGAGGATTATGAGCCCGATGAAATTGAAGCAAAATTTGTGAAGAGACTAAAGAAGGGATCAGGAAAATACAAGGGTAAACTGCCTTTCAAATGATTTAACTATGGTAGGATAGGTCATTTTGCAAATAAATGTCCCCACAAAGGAAGGGATCAAACTTGTGATGATGAGGAGAAATACAAACACATAAATTTCTTTAAAGAGAATAACTTTAAGAAGAAAAGTATTTGTGCAAACAATGATGATGATCCTTCAGATGATGAAGACAATGATTCATCTATTGAAGATAAAATAAATGACTTCATACTTATGGCCAAAGAGGACTATGACAATAATAGCACAGGGAGTGATGTTAATGAAGAAGAAGCCGTGGTTGACATGGAAGGAGAACTGATCAGTGCATTGGAAGAGATTGACAGACTAAGAATCAAGAAGAGAAAGCAAAGACAATTGTTGATACAGTTTGAAAAAGACAATAAAGAACCTAATGAAGACCTTGTCCTACTAAAAGTATAATTGGAAGAGGCAAAGAAAATCGAAGAGATTCTGAAACAACAACTATAAGAAAAGAAGGCAAGATGTGAATCATTAGAACAAGAAGTAGTGAAAACAAGGAAAAAAATGGAGAAGTTTCAAGCCTTGTATAATCAGAATCTATCAAGTATCAAAGCCTCAGAAGGATTAGCTACCATTCCGAATCAGCAAAGGAATCCAAAGCTGAAAACTGGTTTGGGTCATGAAGAGGGATCAAGTAGTGGGAAGCCAGGAAATGAAGAACCTATCAAATTTTTCAAAAGTACAACCAATGACAATAACAAACCTGCAGAAACAAAGGAAGACAATCAACTGCCCAGGATGAGTAAATAAAAAGGTGCCAGGATTGAATCTGTAGAATGAAGAAACAATGCTCTCTCTACTGAAAGACGTCATCAACAAGAAAGAAATCGATTTGCTCAAAGAAGACAACCATTTTCTAGGTACAAAGAATTTTTCTATGGCTATTGTTTCTATTGTTCTAAATTTGGTCACAAAGCTGTAAATTGTTCCTTAAGACTCAGACATGAGCAATTAAGGTTTCAAAGGAATAAATAATTCCCACAACAAAGATTGATACAATCAAGTAATAATCCTTCACGGACTGCAAATTACCAAATTAAGTCTGGACACATACAACTAAGGAGGCCAAGAAATAATCAACAGTCAATAAGTAGGCAAAATTGCAACAATAAGTTTAACTTATTGAATAATGAGGTTGAATGCTACACCTGTCATAACTTTGGACATAAATCTATTAACTGTTGGTTAAGGAACTATGAACCAGATTCGAAATCCCCTGCTGAAAATGTCAAGTTTTGGAAGAAGAAGGAAAGTAACAAGTGTGGATTAGTATTGTCTGCTCAAAGAAAAATGAGCCCTTGGTATATAGACAGTGGATGCTCCAAACACATGATGGGAGACAAAGGCAAGTTTCTATCTCTAAGTGAAAGAAAATTAGGAAGCGTAACCTTTGGAAATGATGCTCCGGGGAAAATAAAAGGCAAAGGAATGGTGAGCTTAAGTAATGGAAAAGGAAAAGCCCAAGATGTTCTACTTGTGGATGGGCTGAAACATAATCTGCTCAGTGTAAGTCAAATGTGTGACAAAGGATGCGAGGTGTTGTTCACATCCAAGGACTGCAAGATAAAGTCTGTAAACTCAGGACAAGTAGTGGCCAAAGGCATAAGGATAGAAAATAATGTATATGTGGTGAAAGAAAATAGAGAAAAATGTCATCTAAGAAAACATGATGAAAGCTGGTTATGGCATATGAGACTTGGACATCTAAACTTTGACCACTTAATCAAAATCAAAAACCTCGAGGCAGTAAAAGATCTTCCGAGAATATCAAAGCCCCAAGATTCAATGCGTAAACCCTATCAAGTAGGGAAGCAAAACATGACATAGTTTAAGTCCAAGAGCTTTACTTCAACAGAGAAACCACTCCAACTAGTTCATATGGATTTATGTGAACCATCAAGACAGGAAGGCACAGGGAAAGAAAACTACTTCATGTTGATTATCGACGATTACTCCAGACTTACATGGGTTGCCTTTCTCAAAGAAAAAGCTAAAGCGTTTGAGAAGTTTAAAACATTTAAGGCTTTAACAGAGACTCAAATAGGCAAGAGATTAAAGGTAGTAAGATCAGATCAGGGAGGAGAGTTTATGTCAAGAGACTTCAAGGAATTCTGTGATGAACATGGGATCAAGAGAGAATACACAATCCCAAGAACTCCACAACAAAATGGAGTTGTTGAGAGGCAAAACAGAACAGTGCAGGAAATGGCCAGGTCAATTATGAATGAGAAGAACATTGGTCAAACCTATTGGGTAGAAGCAATACACATAGTAGTCCATGTGCTTAACAAATCCCACCTCATACCTCAAAGTAATAAGACCCCTTATGAATTATGGTTTGGAAGACCTGCCTCAATCAAACACTTCAGAGTCTTTGGGAGTAAATGCTACATAAAGAATAATGATGAGAACCTTGGAAAATATGATGATAGGGATGATGAAGGTATCTTCTTAGGGTATGCTACAAATAGTAAAGGATATAGATGCTATAATAAGAGGCTGCATAAAATGGTTGACTGTATTGATGTAAAAATTGATGAAGGAATCCCAGCAAGAGAGGTATACAGTAAAGAGTCTTCTACAGAAGACACAACTAAAGATGAAGATGAACATGTCCAAGAATCAGAAAACAAAGACTCTGAATCAGATGAAGACTCAGACACTCAAATAGACTCAAATCAACAGTCAACTACAAATTCCTCCTCCAGAATCAATCAAAAGAATCATCCTGCAAGTCAGATAATTGGAGAAAAAGACAAAGGTGTACAAACCAGGAGAAAGCTAATCAAAACCACCGAACAATCTCATATAGCTCTCATATCCATGCTGGAACCCAAGAATATTAATGAAGCCAACAAAGATGATCACTGGGTTAAAGCAATGAATGAAGAACTTGATCAGATTGAGAAAAAAAATACATGGGAGATGGTTCAAAGACCTGAAGGTAAAAACGTCATTGGCTCCAAATGGATCTTTAAGAATAAGTTGAATGAGCAAGGACAAGTTATCAAGAACAAAGCAAGGTTAGTCTGTAAAGGCTATGCTCAGATAGAAGGACTAGATTTTGATGAAACATTTGCTCCCATAGCAAGATTAGAAGCTATCCAAATGTTTCTTTCCTATGCTTGTCATAAAAGGTTTAAAGTCTACCAAATGGATGTCAAGTCAGCCTTTCTCAATGGATATTTAAGTGAAGAAGTCTATATGGAACAACCAGAGGGTTTCAAATTGTCTAATAACCCTGACTTAGTATGAAAGATGAAGATAGATTTATATGGTTTAAAACAAGCCCATCGAGCCTGGTATCACAGACTGGATACATATCTCAAAGACAAAGGGTTCAAGAGAGGAACAACTGACAACAATATGTATATCAAAATAGAGGATAATGATTTTCTCATCGTACTGGTCTATGTAGATGAAATCATCTTTGGATGTAATAAGGATTCACTGGTACAATGGATGTAATATGTTGGATCATAAAGGAGAAGGGCACCAAAAAGGTGGCATCCATGCAGGTCTTCTCAAAGCCTGCATGAGGGACAAAGGGACCTGTGGTTCTATTCGAAGGGTTCCCATAGGAACCAAAGAGCTATTTCAGCTTAACAGGAAGGAATGATCCAGTGACTGGGAGGTCGCGGACCCTTCCAAAGGGTGAGGTAGGGGGTCTACATTAGGTGGTATCAGAGCTAAGATTTTGAGTTTGTTTGCAGACAACAGACAAAGGAAAAGGAGGAAGGTTGGTGCCATTTGTGGTATCAAGGAAATTTTCAATTTATGTTTGTAGGTGACGTAGTGAAGTCATGCTGCCTAGAAGACATAGAGCGAATGCAAATATGGAATAAGAAATGAGGTGACTCAGAATGATATTAGACCCATGGAGACCGCACAGAGAAGAGCACCGAATGTTGGTGATGTCAGTGAGGCTAAAAGTGAAGAGGTAGAGGTTGAGGAAAATGCAACAGAGGACACTGCACAAGCTCGCTTGATACAAGCTGTTTCAAGAATAGGAACCAGATCAAGGATAGAGGTACCTATGTACGAAGGCAATTTGGAAGTTGAAGAATTGTTGGATTGGGTATGCGCCATGGAAAAATACTTAGATTACGAAGATATCAAAGAAGACAAGATGGTGAAGCATGCAGTGACAAGATTGAAAGGCCATGCAACATTATGGTGGGATGAAATACAAGCCGAACGTAGAAGAAATGGTAAGAAAAAAATTAAAAGCTGGGATAGGATGGTAGCTAAGTTGAAGGAAAAATTTATCTCAAAGGATTACCATATCAATATTTACAGAAGATTGCAGAATCTGAAATAGAGAGGATTATCGGTGAAGGAGTAAACTCAATAATTTTACTGACTAAACATCATGGATGGACAGAAAGAGAATGAAGATGAGAAGAAAACCAGATACATCAACGGGTTGAGATATTAAATCCAAGAGGATATTAGCATGATGTCTGTCAGTAAATTCGATGATACCTATCAAGCAGCCTTGAAAGCTAAAGAAAAGTTGGCTAGGAGGCAAAGACAACGAACGAGAGGTGGAAAATCAAGCAGAGGCAAAGGAACCACCAAAGAAAATTTTCGGAAGTTGAAGCCTGAAGATGAAAAACAACATAGTCACCATGAGAAGGGTGGAAGATCCAAATAAGGACAACAGGGCAGATGGAGTTCTTTTCCTAGAGGTAGAGGAAGAGGAAGAGCCAGAGGAGGTGTATTTAAATGCTATACCTGTGGAAATGAAGGACACAAATCTTGGGAATGTCCTGATAGAAAAAAAGAAGGAGGAGAAGAACATATTGCTGAAGTGGAGAAGCATGTGGAAGCAGAAACAACAGAAGGAGGAAGAAACCTCATGATGAGGAAATTTCTTCTCAAACCAGAAAAGGAACTAGAGGAACTAATTCAATGAACAAGCCTATTCAGAAATGATTGCAAGTCAAAAGACAGAGTTTGCAAAGTGATCATAGACAGTGGAAGCACTGACAATCTAGTATCCACAGAGATGGTGGGAAAGCTGGAGATGAAGACAATTGCACCCCCAAATTCATATAAGGTATCGTGGTTGCAGAAAAGGCATCAAGTCATGGTAAGTCAATAGAGCCAAGTTGAATTTAAGATAGGAGGTTACAAAGATGAAATATTATGTGATGTAATTCCTATGGATGTCTGTCATATTTTATTGGGAAGGTCATGGCAATATGACCGAAACATTATTCATGATGGAAGAAAGAATACCTATACCCTAGAAAGGAAGGTAGGACACATATGTTGTTACCCATAGAAGACAAAGAGAAAAATCCAGAAGAAAGTCCAAGCATACTTCTCATGAGTGGGAAGGAGCTCTTAAAATAAGTCAAGAAGGAGAAAGAAATGCAGTTTGATGTAGTGAGGAAGACTAGAGTTATCCTTACAAATACTTCTGTAGAAGATTTTCCTATAGAAATCCAAGAACTATTAGAAAACTTTGCTAATATAGTCGTGGATGAGTTACCACACTCATTGCCACCTATTAGGATCATAAGCCATCATATTGACCTTATTCCAGGAGCTAGTTTACCAAATAAAGCAGCTTATAGGTTGACACCTAGAGAGAATGAGGAAGTCAAGAATCAAGTCCAGGAGTTGTTAGATAAAGGGTTAGTCAGGGAAAGCCTAAGCCCATGTGCAATACCGACTGTATTGAGCCCAAAGAAATATGGAGGATGGAGGATGTGTACAGATTCTTGAGCCATCAACAAGATAACCATTAGATACAAATTTCCTTTACCGAGGATGGATGATTTGATGGATTGTTTAAGCGGAGCAAGCTATTTTTCGAAGGTAGACTTGAAGAGAAGATATCATCAAATAAGAATGAGAGAGGGAGATGAACGGAAAAAAAAATTAAAGACAAATGAAGGATTGTTTGAATGGCTGGTCATGTCGTTTGGGTTGAAAAATGCACCAAGTAAATTTATGAGGTTGATGAATGAAGTGTTGAAAGACTTCATTGGCAAATTTGTCATAGTATATCTTGATGACATACTAATTTTCAACAAGACAAAATAAGAACACCTAAGACATCTGACAGTAGTGATGGAAAGGTTGTAACAAGAGAAGTTGCTGATAAATCTGAAGAAGAGTTCTTTTATGAATAAGGAGCTCATATATTTGTGTTTCGTAATCTCTTCAAATGAATTGAAGATGGACCCAAGAAAGGTGAGAGCAATCATAGAATGACCATCACCGAGCAACATATTTGAAGTAAGAAGTTTTCATAGGTTAGCAAGCTTCTATAGAAAATTTATCAGAAATTTTAGTGGCATATGTGCACCCATGTTAGACACTGTGAAGAAGAAAAATAAGTCCTTCAGGTGGATGGAGGAAGATGAA
The DNA here is from genome assembly GCA_900067695.1 of Picea abies. Classification (NCBI taxonomy): domain Eukaryota; kingdom Viridiplantae; phylum Streptophyta; class Pinopsida; order Pinales; family Pinaceae; genus Picea; species Picea abies. The sequence goes on along the minus strand of CBVK0100872840.1, from coordinate 1,147 downwards.
AAAAGTTTCAAAGTGTTGAAAGAGAAAATCACAGAGAAACCAATTCTGGTTTTGCCAGATTTTGGAAAAGAATTCCAGGTGAGATGTGACGTAAGTGGATTAGCTGTTGGAGCAGTCTTGAGCCAGGACAATAAGCCAGTTGATTAATGTTACACATAAAAATTACTCACTTCAATAGTGTTTCAAGTGTCGTCATTAGTTCGATCCCTACCCCCACTTTTACAAACTTTCACTCTACATCTCCACATGTTCTGCACGATCCTGCTGGGACATATTTTCACCCTAGAATGCAGACCCTTGCCAGCCAAATACATTCGAATGGAGGGAAACCACCATCTAGAAAACCTATCCCTCCTGGAAGACCACCATCTTATGGTGGGCCTACGCCTCTCGGGGGACAACCCCCTTTTCATGTTCTTGCCGGAGGGAAACCTCCCTTTGCCAGACATACCCCGGTCATTAATCCACTGCTGGAAGGAGGGTAACCTTTTTCTACTGGAAACCCTTGATAATATTGGGGAGTATCTTTTGGAGGTACATTTACCCAACCCCATGTTGGCGGGAAATCATATCATAACGCACAAGGAGGAGTATCAAATCCTGCTCCTTCCGGACCATCTTATGGACAACCTTATCCGGGTAGCATCCCAAACACCACCTGGAGTCCTCAAGGACAACAACCTTTTCCTCCCCATGGGCCTAATGTGTATCTGCCTCTGGGATCTACTCCTTACCCTATTTAAGGGCACAATGTTCATCCTCTTTCTGGGCAAGCAAATCACCCAACTTATAATGCTCAGAACCCACTGGGTTATGCAAATGTTTCTCAGCCATCATCGAATCCTGTTTATCCTGGTCAGCAACAATCGTATGTAGGAGGACCTACTAGTTACAACTATCCACCTAACCCAGTTTATGGTCCTACTGGTGTTCCTATGCCACACTAGTATCATCCGCAAATTAATTGACAACTACCTTTCCTTGTGACTCTGGATCTCCCAGACTTTTCTCGATTAACTAATGATCCTATTTTTCATTCACCGGTTTGGCCAGTTATTCCAACTAAACTTCCTTTTGATATTTCGAAATTTGACGAAAAATCTGGCGAAGATCCAAATCACAATGTGATGACTTTCCATTTGTGGTG